>CM070791.1:25220725-25233581 GCA_036346955.1 Dipus sagitta
CACAAAAACCAGATGCACAAGGGGGCACATGCATCTGGAGTTTGTTTGCAGTAGCTAGAGACCCTGGCATGCTCTACCTGCACCCTCTCCCTTCTCTCTTTCTCTCTCAAAGTGGATAGGTAAATATTTTTTAATTTTTTAATTTATATCCTTGATAGAGGGAGAGAGATTGGGTATGCCAGGGCTTTCAGCCACTGCAAACGAACACCAGACGCATGTGTCACCTTGTGCATCTCGCTTACTTGGGACCTGGGGAGTTGAACCTGGGTCCTTTGGCCTTGCAGGCAAGTGCCTTAACTGCTAAGCCATCTCTACAGCCATATATGCATATATATGCATATATATATATATATATATATATATATATATATATATATATATATATATATATACATGTTCCGAGAAAAGGGCCTTGTAAAGTTGCCTTAACTATTCTGTCAAGAACCCATCAGAAACAGACAGCATTTGAATTTCTCTTTCAAGAAAGGATCCTTAAAGGCTATGGAAAGGAAGGCTGAGAGACTCCTGAGTGGATTTCATTTAAATGTGGAGGGGAAGAAAGTTACCATCTAGAATAGCTTTCTTTAATTTCCATCCATCCCATCCCACACCTAAGGTCACCTGAAAGGCTCTTAAGTGGCTGCTCTCAGCAGCTCTTTGGACCACACTCCTAAAAGAGGTATCTATTTATATCTATGCTTGCAAAACCCCTTGATCATATAATACTAATGCAAAAAAAGGAAAAGAAAAAAAATCTCCCTTCTTCCTTTGAACAGAGCCCAAGGGAGGAAGAGGGGACACTGAGTACACTTCCACAGCAACATGGACAGCCTGTGTTCATTAATTCCCTTTAGACATGCCAATCCCCGGCCATCATGTGCCTCCCCTCCCCTGTTCATTGAGATTGCTTCCTTCTCAGTTGGAGCTGAGAATGGCTCATAAGAGGAAATCAACTTGGGGTTCAGGAGAGGTAGCATAAGGGCCCTACATGTAGGAAGTGGCTCTGAGTGGATGAGTGTGACAGGAGGCTGGGAAGACAGGGGGAAATGAGAGGAGAGAAGGTAAACTGTAGGATTGCATCAGAGGAACAGTTGAGAAGAGCATCTGTCCCAGGTTTTTCTCTAATCTACCCTTCATTTATTGGTGGGGGGAGGGGAAGAACACACACAATGAGGCTCTGGACACTGCAAACAAAGTTTCATTCAGCTTATGGTGACATTTTTGTTGTTGTTGTTGTTTAGAAGTAGGGTCTCACTCTAGGCCAAGATGACCTGGAATTTGCTATGTAATCTTAGGCTGGCCTTAAACTTAGGCAGATATTCCTACCTCTGCCTCCCAAGTGCTAGGATTTAAAAATGTGCACCACCAGGCTCTCTGTAGCTCTATAGTGACATTTTCTTTTGAGAAAGAGAGACAGAGAAAGAAAGAGAGAGAGAGAGAGAGTCAGATAGAGAGAGAAAGAGAATGAGCACACCAGGGCCTCCAGTCACTGCAAACGAACTCCATGTGCCGGCCTGCAGCACAAGTCGAAACAGTCCTCGAAGGAGGGAGTGGGAATGAATCTGAGACAAGAACACAAGGAATGGAGCCAAGACAGGTTCTGATCAAGGCTCAGGTTTATTCAGTCAAACACAAGCTTAAATATACAGAAAATAAAACTTTCTCAAAACAATGCCCTCATGTCTGAAGTCTGCTCCACCAAGGCCGTTAATGCCTCTGTGTCTGAAGTCTGCTTTACCAAGGCCGTATGATAAGGCCTCTGTGCCTGGAGATCTAAGACCAGCTGCAGTTCCCAAGGTCTCAGAGAAGCTGCAGCTCCCAACATCTCCCCCTTCTTTATTTATTAAAAGAAGCGACTGTGTCTGTCTTAGGTTGTCAGAGGCAGAAGAACATCCTTACCCGTCATTGGACAAACGTATTATCCTTCAATACGTGCCCTGTCTTAGGTTGGATGTCTCCTCTCCCGATCTTACCCGTCTCTGGCTACCAGCCGGATAAAATTCAGGGAGAATTAGGATAAAGTCTGAGGGAGCCAAGGACGTGTTCTATAGTGCATAGCTCGGACCTCTGCACGAACATTTACAATAGACCTCATTAGACACTTGAAGAAAATAGGCAATAGGCATAAGAGAAGCAGAAGGCAAACTCCCACAGCTGCAAAGCTGCCTATCCAGGAACTCAGAGAGTCCCAGTCAGGCAACACAGACTTGATTGCAGCAATTAAATCATTAGCGGCCTTAGTGGCATCAAAATCAAGATGACTCTTTTGTATAGCTAGAATTTTTGAATGTAAACTAACCAAATCTAACGAAATGTTATCATGGTGCCAAATTCCTTCTAAATGCATTTTGACCTTTACCCAGTCTTCATAACTAGCATTGTAAGTTTTAGAAGTGATGCAGATCCATTGGTAATTTGCATGGCATTCCAATCGAGCTCTAATCTTCAATCCTTGAATTTGCTCTCCTAAATATGTCACTACATCAAACAAAGCATCTATTTTTTTTTTAACTTCTTATCTATGGTTACTTGAGTTCCCAGAGCAACAGAAACATTTTTAGCTAGATTATTAACAAAGTGTGCAGTATGAACTTCTTGTGCAAGAGCAACAGAAGCAGTAGTAATAGAAGCTAACAATGTAATAAATGCAGCAATCCCAGCAATAATTAAACCTATAACTCTCTTTTGTCTACTTAAACTATTTTTAACCTCCTCTAGTATTTGAATACCCTTGTCAGAATATCAAGGCTTAGAAAGATTTACAGGAATCATAACAAATGTAGGTTGTTTAACAATCATTACAGTTTTAGAATCATGAGAAATACAATTGGACAGACTACAATTATCACAGGTAACATAAAACATTCCTTCAGACCCATGATGCCAAGTAATATTTATATTTCCTATCATCAGGGCATAAGGTGGTGTAACACAGGCCATAACAGTTCCCTCTGGAAGACTATTTGGATTATTGCTGTCAGATGTAATCTTGATACCTCCCATAGCAGCAGCAATTTTCCACACGTAAGTTTGCTGATGTCCATTGTCTGACCACCAAAGTCCTGAGGACAGTCCATTAGACTTCACTGTAAGCAAGATGTAGATGACACCATATTATCAGGATCAGCAGTGTCCTCTTGTTCAATCTCATGGCCTGCATACCGGACCAAGCGTTCTGGCAACCATCTGGCTCCATTTTCTTTCTGTGAAAAAATACAAACAGATCCTCGTCCCCATATTAATACAGGGTCGGGTCCACTCCATTTGTTAGTCAATGGATCTTTCCACATTACTTTAGCATAATTAGTTTTGGTTTGTGCATGCCAAAAACGGTCAGCAGCAGAAAACCCTTTTGCATCCAAAAGTAAGAAATTTAAAATAAATAAAGTATGATTTAGCCATTTTGTTACTGATCCCTGTGTCATTTCCCCCTTTTTTGTTTTTTGTAACCAGATTTTTAATGTTTTATATGTTTGTTTAATGATACCTTGTTCTTGGGGGTTATAAGGAATTTTAGTAACATGTTTAATATTAAAAGAAGAACAAAAGTGTTTAAATCTTGTACTTGTATATCTTGGACCATTATCTGTTTTTAGTTGTTTAGGTACTCTTAGAATATTAAAAGAATGAAGACAATGAGCAATAACATGTTTAGTAGCTTCTCCTGTTTGAGCAGAAGCACAAATGAAACCAGAATAAGTGTCAATAGAAACATGTACAAATTTTATTTTTCTAAACTTAGAAACATGAGTTATATCCATTTGCCATAAGTGGCCAGGAGTCAAACCTCGAGGATTGACACCATGGTGTGGCACAGGTAAAAATGTGAGACATTGTTGACAATTTTTAACAATCTGTTGTGTTTGTTCACGTGTAATTTTATATTTAAGACGTAGAGTATTAGCATTGAGATGATGAAGCTTATGAGCATTAATAGTTTTTTCCACAGAAAAAATTTTAGTAGTCTCATCTGTAATAGTATTTCCCTGAGCTAAGGGTCCGGGGAGGCCAGAATGAGCACGAAGGTGTTCTACATAGAAAGGGGCTGAGCGCTGGAGAATCAAAAGTTGAACCTGTGTAAACAAATTGTAAACAGTAGAAGAAGGACTTATTTTACTACAGGTTTTTAAATAAGGAACTGAGCGGACAATATATTGGCTATCAGTGTAAATATTAACAGACATAGTAGCAGTATGTTGTAATAAAGCTTTAAAGGCTGTCAGTTCTACAAACTGTGTAGATTTATAAGGAGTATTAAAAGTATATGTTTGTCTATTTAAAGAATAAGCAGCTAGGCCAGAAGAAGATCCATCTGTAAAAGCCAACATAGCATCTTTGATAGGAGAAAATTGTGTATTGTAAGGAAAAATGACTTGATGTTGTATGAAGAACTGAATCAATTTATGTTTAGGGTAATGATTATCAATGTTTTTTGTAAAACCTGTCATGGATAATGCCCAAGTATCTGAAAAAGCAAAAAGCCAAGAAACCTGTTTTGAATTATAAGGCTGACAGATAACCTGTGGTTTTATTTCAAAATATTTAATAGAATTAGCCCTTTTTTTTATCACTACTTTAGCAACATCATCATAATAAGGAGTGACAGTTCTTGGAGGGGAAGAGGCAAGATGTACCCATAGTATAGGGGCTCCTTGTCACAACAATCCTGTTGGAGTATATGGGGTGGGAAATACAAGTAACCACAACTCTTTACTCTAGTCAATATAAGTGATAAATTGTTTTTTTATAGCCTTTTGTACTGTAATTAATGTTTTAGAAGCTTTAGGTGTAAGAGAACGAGAAGAAGAAGGATTAGGGTCCCCCTGTAGTATATTAAATAAAGGTTTTAATTTATGAGTAGTAAGTTTTAAGTAAGGCCTAATCTAATTAATATTTCCTAACAATTTCTGAAAATCATTTAAGGTGGTAAGGTTTTGTGTTTTAAGAGTAACTTTTTGTGGTTTAATTTGTTTTGGATATAAATAAAACCCAAGATAAGAAAAAGGGGAATCTTTTTGTATCTTTTTAGGTGTAATTTTTAATCCCCACATAGTGAGCTGTTGTTTCATGTAAGAAAAACAAGTTAAAACATCTGTCTTTTCCTTTTTAGCTAATAAAATATCATCCATATAATGAATAATATATATATGAGGAAATTTGCTTTTTGTAGAAGCTAAAGCCTTAGCCACAAATTTTTGACATAAAGTTGGACTATTAGCCATACCCTGAGGGAGAACTTTTTATTGATATCTTTTTATAGGTTTCTTAGAGTTACTAGAAGGAACACTGAAAGCAAAACGGCAACAATCTCGTGGATGTAAAGGTATAGTAAAAAAGCAATCTTTTAAGTCAATAATCATTTTAGAAAAGTTAGCTGGAATAGCTACAGGACTAGGCAGACCAGGTTGTAATGTTCCCATTAAATGTATAGTAACATTCACAGTTCTTAGATCTTGTAGTAATCGCCACTTTCTTGATTTTTTTTTAATGACAAAAATTGGTGTATTCCAGGGTGAAGATGATTTCTCTATATGTCCTGTCTTTAATTGTTTTTGAACTAACGTTTGAGCAGCTACCAGTTTTTTTCGTGTCAAAGGCCACTGATCCACCCATATAGGATCATCAATTTTCCAGCAAATAGGCTCTGTGTGGGGTGGCACGGCCTGACCAGTGGCCACTAGGGGAAATACCCCAGCCCTTGATGATTTGTATTAGAAGCTACTTGAATAGGTAATGAGTCACCTTGTCCCCATTTTTCTAATCCTTTACCAGGCAAGTAACCCTGTTTAAGCATTTGAGCAGAAACAATTTTATTAGGACTACACATTAACAATTTTATCTGACTTAAAACATCTCTTCCCCACAGGTTTAAAGGTAAATTGTTTATAATGTAAGGTTTACAATACCCAGTATTTCCTTCTTCATCTTCCCAAAGTAATTTTGTAGCACTCTGTTCAGGACAAGAGGATTGTCCAATACCTCTCAATTGAGTCCCTGTAGGATGCTTAGGCCAAGAAGCAGGCCAATGATTACCAGACAAAATAGTAACATCTGTTTCAGTGTCTATTAACCCTTTAAAATGTTTTTCATTTAATTTTAAAGTTAATTTTGGATGTTTCTTACTGATAGGTTGAACCCAGTAAGCATCTGATGAACCAAATCCTTGAGTCCCTCGACCCTGAACATTAGCAACCCTTTCAGTTCTTATCATAGGAAGGAGCAACAATTGAGTTATTCTCTGACCAGGCAATATTGTAAAGATTGTTTTTGGAGAAGACACCATAATTTTAAGTTTTCCTGTGAAATCTGTATCAATAACTCCAGGTGTTATTTGTAATCCCTGTATAGTACTGTTACTTTTTCCCAAAATTAAGCCTACACTGTCCTTTGGCAGTGGGCCACATACTCCGGTAGGCAATGTTTGAAGTCCCATTTCTGGAGTCAATACTGTGTAGGTGGAGGAACTGAGGTCGAGTCCGGCACTCCCTGGGGTGGCTCGGAGAAGTTGGGAGACTGGCTGTAACTGGCTGTTTGAGGAACGAACTGAATTGTCCCATAAACTTGTCTTTGTGGGGCCTGGGGCTGGCCCTTCCTCCCGTTTCCCTGCTGCTGGACAATAGGGTTGCCATCTCTATCTGTTTTAGATTTACATTTATTTGTCTAGTGTTTTTCTCTTCTGTACCTTGGGCAAAGACCGAAAGCTGGATTATTGGGATTTCCATTTTTTTTTTTAATTGGACAATCTTTTTTTATATGTCTTAATTTTCCACAAGAAAAGCACTTGTCAGATCTTGTTGTAGTGGCGGCCATTTGAAAAGGAATTTCTTGTAATGTTGCAGCCATGGCTATCCCCTGTGTATAGCTAGGGCCAATATCAGCACATAATCTAATAAATCCTTGTAGATCAACTTTTTTTCTATAAGGCCGTATGGTTGTTTTGTAAGCACTATTTGTATTTTCATAAGCAAGCTGTTTTACAAAGTCCATACCAGCACCAGCATCTCTAAATACTCTCCCTGTTGTTTTTATTAATCTATCAACAAAATTAGCATAATTCTCATCAGGACCCTGTATAATCTTAGTTAAATTTTCCCCCATAGCCTCTCCTTTTGAAGGAAGAGTAAACCACGCTTTACGAGCTGCTGTGGCTATTTGTTGATAAACAGCACGGGGATATGTAATTTGATTGTCATTTCCAGCATAGTTTTTTTCCCCAGTAAGCATATCAACATTCCAATTACCATTTTCTGTCTGTTGATTTAACATTGTAGTCTTTTTGTATAAATCATAGAATTTTACTTTTCAAATTAAATATTCTCCTCCTGATAAACAAGCTTTGCCTATAGATTTCTAATCATCTGTTGTTAGAATTTTCTTTGCCATCGCTTCTATAATTGACATGGTATATGGTGACGTAGGTCCATATTGTGCATAAGTTATTTTAATTTTTTTATGTCTTTAAAATTAAAGGAAGCATATTGTCTCATCATTTGATCGCCTTGTTGAAATTCAATTACTGGATAGGCCAGTGGGAAGGCTCGTGCTTTCTCATCACCTTTTTTTATGGCTTTTTGTATCGCCCTTTCTAAGGGAGAGCAATTAAAAACAGGCTGAGTAGGATGTAATGAAGATGTGCAGACAATTTTAGAAGGCTTTTTAATAATACTATCTAACTCATCTTTTAACTTTCTTTTTTCTTTCTCCAGGTTTACTCTCTTCTTTAAAGTTGCCACCTCATTTTTTAATTCTGTTACATATACTTGTGTGGAGGGCATAGGGGCAGAGGGACGTGGTGGGTCCCTATCTGTATGATAATTAGTAGTCTCTTCTTCTAATTCTGTTGTTTTTCCTGGCTCTAATTTTTCTTCTTCTTCATCACTATCTTCCTTAGAAACTTGTAAAGATTGCAATGTTTTATACAATTCTTCGTAAGTTACAGGTGTCCCTTTTTTAGAACTTTGATTTCTAATTTTTTTAATGACATCTTGAGTAAGATCTAACATTTGCTTCACTAAACTATCTTTTGTGCCTGAATCCAAGGCATCCTTTATCAAGGACCATAAGGAAAAGGCAATTACTGGGACCTTGTTAGGACCATGAATTTGTAAAAAGACATTTAATTCTTTCCCTACTTTCTCCCAAGCATCTGAATCAACATTTCCCTGTTCTATAAACCAAGGGCTCGTTTTATTAACGAAATCAAAAAATTTGCTTAAAGAACTTGATGCAATCCCAATTCCTTGTGCCTTAAAATATCTCTTACTACAGCAATTAGCTCCTTTTTACTCTTTGTTTGTCCCATAATTGCGTCAACTTACCTGGTTCCAGAAGACTGAGCGGGCGACTGCAGTCTTTTTTTTAATCTTTACTTCTTCCGTGGATCCTGAGTTTTTTGTTGGCGTTCCTCACTGAGTTCCCTCGTATTCAAAGTCCCTGTTCGGGCGCCACTATGTGCCGGCCTGCAGCACAAGTCGAAACAGTCCTCGAAGGAGGGAGTGGGAATGAATCTGAGACAAGAACACAAGGAATGGAGCCAAGACAGGTTCTGATCAAGGCTCAGGTTTATTCAGTCAAACACAAGCTTAAATATACAGAAAATAAAACTTTCTCAAAACAATGCCCTCATGTCTGAAGTCTGCTCCACCAAGGCCGTTAATGCCTCTGTGTCTGAAGTCTGCTTTACCAAGGCCGTATGATAAGGCCTCTGTGCCTGGAGATCCAAGACCAGCTACAGTTCCCAAGGTCTCAGAGAAGCTGCAGCTCCCAACACTCCAGATGCATGTGCACCAAATTATTTATTAGAGAGAGAAGGAGAGAGGGAGAGAGAGAGAGAGAGAGAGAGAGAGAGAGAGAGAGAATGGGTGTGCCAGGGCCTCCAGTCACTGCAAATGAACTCCAGATACATTCACTACCTTGTGCATCTGGCTTTATGTGGGTACTGGGGAATTGAACCTAGACTTTGCAGGCGAGTGCCTTAAAAGTTTTTGTTGTTATTTTTGGCATGTGTATGTGTTCATATGCATGTGGGCACACATGTGTGTTTTATGGTGCTGTGTACAGGTCAATGTGGCAGCCAGAGGTCAAAGTCAGGTAAGTCAGGTGTCTTCTTCAATCACTCTCCACATTATTCTTTGAGACAAGGTCTCTCATGGAGCCTGGAGCTCACTGAGTCAGCTAGACTAGCTGACCAACTAGCCCAGGGATCCTTCTGCCTCTACCTCTCCAGTTCTGAGATTCTGATGTTGGCCATCACACACAGTTTTTATGTGACTGCTGGTGATTCAAACTCAGGTCCTCATACTTGCCTGGACAGCATTCAAATTACTAAGTCAGTGTTGGAGAGATGGCTTAGCCATTAAGGTGTTTGCCTGCAAAGCTGAAGGACCCAGTTTCAATTCGCCAGGAGCCATGTAAGCCAGATGCACAAGGTGCCACATGTGTCTGAAGTTAATTTGCAGTCACTGGAGGGCCTAGTGTGTCCCCCCTTCCTCTTTCTATCAAATAAATAAATAAATAAAAGTTACAAAGAGATGCATTTGTATCTCTTACCCATCTTTGATTTGTTTGTCGATGCCCTAAGGCTGAGAAATGAAGAATTATGATCATTCCTGTTGTCTGCAGCTTACATTTCTCTGAGTGAGTTCATGATCCTATTACATACTTCAAAATTCTCCTTGTGAGTAAAAATTAGGACGCACCAATGGTGGATTTCAATATCCAGGACTCTGAGAAACAAATTTGTGTCCCTTAAGTGACTGCCAGCTCTCTGTGTGGTCCTTTGTGGTGGCCCAAAGAGCACACTGAGGTGTGGATTATCTTAAAACAATACATCACAGTGCCCACTTGGAAATGATTATCCAGTGGTCAATTCAAAAGCTCACAGAAGGGGCTGAAGAGATGGCCCAGTGTTTAAGATGCTTGCTTGCAAAGCTTAAGTACCCAGGTTCAATTCCCCAGTACCCACTTAAGCCAGATGCACAAGTTGACACATGCATCTGGAGTTTATTTGCAATAGCTGGAGGACCTAGTTCATTCATTCTCTTTATCACTCTACCAGGTGTGGTGGCACACACCTTTAATCCTGGCAGAGGTAGGAGGATCGCTATGAGTCTGAGGACAGCCTTAGACTACATAGTGAATTCCAGCTCAGCCTGGGTAGAGTGAGGCCCCACCATGGAAAAAAAGAAAAGCTTAAAGAAGATATGTTTATAGAAAATAAATAAATAGGGGTTGGACCTCAGAAATCTAGCAAAGGTGGCCCATGCATCTGGAGTTTATTTGCAGTCTTGGTGTACCCATTCTTTCTCTTTCTATATATCTACCTCTTTCTCTGTGTTGCTCCCTCTGTCTTTCAAATAAATAAATAAAAATATTTTTAAAAAACAATGAGCTGGGGTGATGCACACCTTTAGTCTGCAGGGCTCTGGAGCATGGGCAGGCACACTCCACTGTCACTGGCCGGCCCTGGAAGTTGGCAGCAGAGGTGGTGGTGGTCAGGAGCCTGTCCAGTCCTCCACCATGAATGTGGGTTGGAATGAGATGGACTCTGGGGGTAGGTGGTGTCCTGGCATGGGGCGGAGACACACTGTTGGCATGAGCTCGAGGGGAGGCACTGGGATCAGCAGGGCGAGGCTCTGTGAGCCATGGCACCTAGCTTCAATAAATAAAATAAAACAAAATTAAAAAAAACAAATTTCTGGGGACACAGTTATGTGCAGGAGATGGTTGTATGAGGTGTTAATACTATTTTCTTTGGTATAAATTGTTAGAAAGTTTGAGAGACTCTGCTTGAATAGAAGTCTGCATTGTGTACCCCTCTGAACTCAACCCTTACACAAACACTTTATATATAGTTAGAAGAACTCCAGAAAAGGAGAATTATAGCTTTTTCTTAGTCCAAACTATAATTAATTTACATTCTGAGTGAAAAATGTTGCAGGGGTAAACTTCATTGCAGTACATGTCACACTGTGATGTTTGGAGTGTTTAGACCACTTTACAGAAGGGACAGATGAGTTGTTCTGAGGACACCCATGGGCCCAGGAACTGTTACCTGTTGGACAGGGCCTGAAGGTGTGATCTGCAGGCAGGAATGTCTTCCAGGATCCGCCTATTTTGCTCTCCAACCACACTATCTTCCTCCCAAATTATTTACAGTGTTTCTGTTGTTTGAAATTGACTCTTAGCCAGGTATTATAATGCTGTATGAACCCAGTCGTTGTGGAGAGTTGAACACGGTATTTATACTTTATTATAAATATTAGAAATCAATGTGAAGAAGCCCAGCATGGTGGCACATGCCTTTAATACCTAAGGTTGGGAGTCAGAAGTAGGAGGATTGCCATGAGTTCAGGGCCACCCTGAGACTAACAAGTGAATTCCAGATCAGCCTGGGTTAGAACAAGACTGTACCTTGGAAAACCAAAAAACCAAAAAACCAAAAAAACCAAAAAACCAAAAAACCAAAAAAAAATATAAATAAATAAAAAAGAAAAAACACTTGTAAATTGTAGGGATTTGGCTTTTCTTCCCTACAATTTGTGACATTATTAGTTTGCCACAGATTAAGTGAAATAAAGTATTGGTTTACTCTTCATATTGGCTTATACCATTAAAATCTTAGAAAGCATGTACTTTAAACCACCTTGTATAAAATATCAGTATTTTATTTGGATTATATAATGTGGTGAAAATAGCATGGACACTTCCAACTTAATGTCCTTAATCTTCAGGAAAGTAATAGTTTTTAATTGTGCAGTATTTAAATGTAAAAGTTACATTGACTTCTTTGAATTTATTAACCACATTTGAGGATATGGTTTATCATCTTCTAGATATTATCTGTAGAGAGAAAGAGGAAGAAAGAGTGAGAATGAGTGCACCACGGTCTTCAGGTGCTGCAATTGAACTTCAGAAGCATGTATAAGTTTGTGCGTCTGGCTTACATTGGTCCTGAGGGATCAAACCTGGGTCCTTTGGCCTTAACTAAGTACTAAGCCATCCCTTCAGCCCGACATGAACGGTTTATAAGTCACTAAATTGTGGAAAATTGAGTTTGTTACAGCAGTCTCCTTTAATATGCTGCTTTTAATCAGGCTTTTTTTTCCTAGCAAGAGAGGATAACTGCAAAACATTGGGAGGGGAGAAATTTTCTTCAGTGATATAGCCACTGGTGGGAAGCCCTAAATACAGAATCATTTAATCCTGTAAATAATCCCTCACCATGGATCCTGTAGGCAGCTCTATTATATTCATTATGTCACAAAAAAGGCATGAAAACAAAAGGCAAGGAAGACTGATAAGAAAGGGGGACCATTGAGCATGGATTTTGAACCATAGAGAATAATGAAGTGGATGTCATAAAAATGCATTGTGTGTATGTTTAAAAATGTTATAATAAAATCCATTGTTAAGTATAATTAATATGCTGATAAGAAAACATAAGAATGTGGAACATGGTCTGTCCAACACTTATGGCAGTATGTGAGCTTTTGCTATAGTCTAAAAACAGTCCACCCAAGCTGGGTTTCTCTTCATACCTATCTTCCTCTTTTATTTCTCTCAAGACAGTACTCAACAAGTAGCCCATGATGTCATTGAACTATTAGACTAAATCAAGCCTCTGGCCTTAGTCTCAAAAATAGCTGGGGATGCTGAGTATTATCAGAGGATCCCCACCTTTTTGTTGTCAATAACATGTAAGGTAAAAGGGAGTTCTTCTGATGAATTTGTAAGCTGCACAGACTATTAAATTTAATTTTAATGCCATTGTGTTTTAGTTCTGGATAATGTTTTAATATCACAAGTTAATACTAGAAGCTGATTTGGCACAGTGTGACTCTGAACAGACAGGAGG
>CM070791.1:25233681-25422231 GCA_036346955.1 Dipus sagitta
AGAGTGGTGCTTTACGATGTCAAAATAAGGTGTTGTGATTCACAGTTGATCATTGTGATGAGACTCTGGGGTTTTTGATGTCACAGTGGAGCATTATTATATCACAGGGGAGGCATTGTGAAATCACAGTGGTGCTTTGGATGTCACATTAGTTTACTTCGATATCATAGTAAAGCATTGTTATAACACAGTGGGATATTTAGAAGTCACAGTGAGGCATTGTTATGTCACAATGGAGCTTTGTCGTGTAACAAAGTATCATTGTAAAAACAGACCAAAGCTTTGTGATGTCACAATAGGATGTTTTGACAACAGAGTTTAATATTGTCATGGGACACTGACTATTGTTATGTCAAAGTGGAGCATTGTTTTATCACAGTGGGACACTGTGATGTCTCAGTGGGGCAATGTGATGTCATTGTGGGGCATTGTGATGTCACAGTGGGGCATTGTGATGAACAAGTTGGTTTTATTGTGTCATACTGGAGCATTTTGATGTCATAACTGGACATTATCATGAGAAAGTGAGCCACTGTGATGTCGCAGTATAGCCCTGTGAAATCACAGTGTGGCTTCTAAATGTCACAATATGGCATTGTGATGCTACAGTTGAAAATTATGATGTTACAGTTAAGCTCTGTGATCTCAGAGTGAGACATTATGATGAAAGAGTGGGGCATTGTGATGTCACAGTGGACTTTTGTTATATCACAGTGGGGAATTGTGATGTCACAGGGGGAATTTTATGATGAATAGTGGAGCATTGTAATATCACAGTGGGCATTGTGAAATCACAGTGAGGCTTTGTTATGTCATAATAGGATATTGTGATATCACAGTGGAGCACTGTTATATCACAGTGGGGCAATGTGATGTCACAGTAGGTGTCACTTTGTGGTTTCACAGTGAGGCATTGCAGAATCAGAGTGGGGCTTTGTGATATTAAAATAGGGTATTGTAACATCACAGTTGAGCATTGTGTTGTGACATTGGGTAATGTGATGTCACAATGGAGAATTGTTATATTACAGTGAAAACTGTGATGTCACTGTGGGGCATTGTGATATCACAGTGTGCATTGTGATTAAGAAGTTGGCTTAATTATGTCATATGGGAGCATTATGATATCATACCTGGGCATTATCATGAGACAGTGAGCCCCTGTGATTCACAGTGATATCACATTGTGATATCACAGGTCAGCATTGTGAAATCTCAGTGGGGCTTTCTGATGTCAAAATAGGGCCTTGTGATAGCACAGTGGGACAATATGATGTAGCAGTTCAGCTCTGTGTTGTCACAGTGGGACATTACGGTGATGCATTGTATCATTGTGATGTCAAATATAAACATTGTGATGTCTCAGTGAGGCTCTGTGATTAAGAATTTGATTTTATTATATCATATGGGAGCATTATGATGTCACACCTGGGCATTAACATGAGACAGTGAATCATTGTGATATCACAGTGGGGCATTGTGAAATCTCAGCAAGGCTTTTTGATATCATAATAGGGCATTGTGACATCGCAGTGGGACATTTTAATGTTGCAGTACAGCTCTGCAATGTCACAGTGGGACATTATGATGAGATAGTGGGCATTCTGATGTCACAGTACACCACTGTGTTATCACAGAGGGGCTTTGTGATGTCACATTAGGGTGCTGTGATGTGACAATAGACCACTGTGACATCACAGTGAGAAATTGTGGTGCCACAAAGGATCTTTGTGATTAACAGTGGAGCATTGTGATATCACAGTGTGGCATTGTGAAATCACAATGGGGATTTGTGATGTCCTGTTAGAGTCATGTGATGTCACAGTGGAGTATTGTTATATCAAAGTGGGGCATTGGAATGTCACAGTGGAGCAATAGAATGTCACAGTGGGGCTTTGTGGTGTCATTGGGCTTCATTGTGAAATCAGAGTGAGGCTTTGTGATATCACCAACAGTTATTATGACATCACAGTTGAGCATTGTGATGTGACATTAGGTATTGTGATGTCACAATCGAGCATTAATATATCACAGTGAAACACTGTTATGTCCCAGTGGGGCAATGTGATATCACCATGGGGCAGTGTGTTGTTACATTGGGGTGTTTTGATGAACAAATTGTTTTACTATGTTATATGTGAACATTGTGATGTCATAGCTGGATATTATCATAAGACGGGGAGTCATTGTGATGTCGCAGTAGGCATTGTGAAATCTCAATGGGGATTTTTAATGTCACAGTATGGCATTGTGATGTCACAGTGTGACATTATGATATTACAGCTCAGCTCTGTGATGTCACAATAGAACATTACCATGAGAGAGTGGATCATTACGATTGCACATTGGGGAATTGTGATGTCACAGAGTCACTTCATGATGATCAGGGGAGCATTGTTATATCACAGTGGGGTTTTGTGATATCACATTGTTGAACATTGTTATATAAAAGTTGGGCATAGTGATGTCACAGGGGTCACTGTGATTCCATAGTGAATTACTGTGATGTCACAATGAGTCTTTTTGGTGACACTATGGGCATTGTGAAATCAGAGTGGGGCTTTGTGATATCACAATCAGGTTGAGCATTGTGATGTGACAGTTTGGTATTTGTATGTCACAGTTGACTATTGTTATATCACAGGGTGACCTTGTGATGTCATGTGGGGCAATGTGATGTTATATTGAAGCATTGTGTTGTCACAGTGGGACATTATGATGAACAAGTTGGTTTTGTTATGTCATGTGGGAACATTGTGATGTCATAGCTGGGCATTATCATTAGACAATGAGTCATTGTGGGGCATTGTGAAATTACAGTGGGGCTTTGTGATGTCACATTATGGTACTGTGATGTCACATTGAAGTACTGTTATAAACAATGGGTCATTGTGACGTCACAGTAGTGTTTTTTGATGACGCAGTTGAGAATTGTCATTCAATATTGGGTATTATTTTGTCACAGTGGAGCATTTTTATATCACAGTGGGACAATGTGATGTCACATTGGGCATTGTTATGTAACAGTGGGCCATTGTAATGAACAAGTTGGTTTAATTATGTCATAACAAAAGATTTTTATGTCATAGCTGAGCATTGTCATGGAAAATGAGTCATTGTGATATCACAATGGAGCATTGTGACTTCACAGTGGTACTTTGTGATGTCACAGTGGGACATTATGATGAGAGAGCAGGACATTGTGATGTCACTTTAGATCTTTGTGATATCACAGTTGAACATTATTATGTGGCAGTGGCACATTGTAATATCATGTGCAACATTGTAGTAGGACAGTGGGGCATTATGATGTCACAGTGGGGTATTTTGATGTCATAGTGGGGCTTTGTGATATCACAGTGAAGCACTGTGACATTACAGTGGGGCATTGTCATATTATATGGGGCTTTGTGATGTCACAGTTGCACATTATATTGTTACAGTGGGGCTCTGTGATATCATAGTTCAATAGTATAATGAGGGATTGAGGGATTGTGATGTCACAGTGGACCATTATGGTAAGACAGTGGGGAACTGTTATGTCACATTGGGGTTTTGTGATAAAACAATTGAGCATTTTGTTATCACAATGTGGAATTGTGAAATCACAGTGGGGCTTTGTGATGTCACATTAGGGTATTGTGATGTCACCGTGAGCATCATGTTGTAACACTGGGTTACTGCAATGTGAAAATTCGGCATGATGATATCACAGTGGAACATTGTGATACGTCAGTGGAGCACTATGGTATCAACATGGAGTCTTTTGAAGAGACTCTGGCACTTGTTAATGTCACAGTAGGGTATTGCAAAGTTACAGTGGAACATTGTGGTGTGACAATGGGGAATTGTGATGTGATAGTTGTGTATGACGATACCACATTCTTGCATTGTGATGTGATAGTTGGTCATTGCAATATCACAGTCAGGTATTGTGATGAGACAATCGGCATTGTGATGTCACAGTTAGCTATTGGGATGTGACAGAAGTGTATAGTAGTGTAACAGTGATGCATTGTGATGTGAGAGAGAGGCATTGTGATGTCACTGTGGATCACTATGATATCACAGTGGGGTTTTGTGAAGTAACACTGGCGCTTTCTGATGTAACAATAAGGCATTGTGATATAATGGTGTGGAAGTATAATGATACAGTAGGGCTTTGTGATGTCACATTGGACTTTGATGTCAAGTGGAGTTTTTAAAAAATATTTTATTTATTTATTTTCATTTGACAGAGAGACAGAAAGAGAGAGAATGGGCACACCAGGGCCTCAAGCCACTGCAAATGAACTCCAGAGGCATGTGCTCCCTTGTGCATCTGGCTATGTGGCTTATGGGGGTCCTGGGGAATTGAACCTGGCTCCTTTGGCTTTGTAGGAAAACGCCATAACTGCTAAGCCATTCTTCCAGCCCAAAGTGGAGTTTTGTGAAATCCCAGCTGGGTTTTTGATGCACAGCTGGTTATTATGATATCACAGTGTGTCATTTTGAGGAAATAGTGATGTATTGTGTTAAAAACTGGCATTGTGACATCACAGTTGGGCAATGTAGCAGCCAGCTTCAGGTTCACTGAGATGAACTGTCAGACCAGGCACAGTTATGGAGGAAGGGATTTATTGAAGCTTACAGATCCAGGGGAAGTTCCATAAAAGTAGAAGAAACTGGCCTGCTTTCACAGGCCCAAGCAGAGAGAGAGACGTACAAGCCTAAGGTCAAAAGCCAGAGCACACTTCAGGAACTCTAGCTAGGCACACTTTGCATATCTCTAGATTGAAATCTCAAACCCACCACCACACCTTAAGATCCACACAATGGCATTGCCTCCAGCCAGCTGGCTAGAGATGCAAACTACAAACAAATAAACAACTGAATATATTGGGGGCCATCTATTCTATTCAAACCACCATATTCTGCCCCTGGCCCCCAATAGATTTATAACCATCACACATTATAAATTGTACTCAGTTCAATTTTAAAGGTCCCCACAGTCTTGACCAATTTAAGATATGAAGACCTGTAAAATCAAACAAGTTAAACAGTTCTAACATATAAAGGCACAGAGTAAACATTTTTAACTGGTATAAGGCACAGCAAGGAGAGACTAAAACAATGAAAACTCAACCACCATCAAACAAACATCAAACTTCTGCAGTTCAAGTTCAATATATCCAGAGACTAACTGTCTCTAGACTTTCCAATTCAGCCCCTCCAGCTGGGCAGAGTAGCCAGGGAACACTTCCATCCCAGGCCAGTAGTGCACTCTATGGTAGCCCTTGCACAGTCCTGGTATATACAAAACATCTTCAGGTCTTCATGCAAACCATGGTCCATCTTCCAAAGGCTCTTTCAGCCTATCAGGGCATCATGCCCTGCCTCATGCCACATCTCAGCAGCAGCTCCTGGAACCAGGTGCAATTCATGACCACTCTTCACATTTTCCAAAGGCTCTTTCAGCCTATCAGGGCATTAGGCCCTACCTCATACCGCATCTCAGCAGCAGCTCCTGGAAGCATGTGCAACTCACGGCCACTTCTCGCATTTTTATGCTTCTGAAACCAATGCCAGGTGTGCAGGACACAGCCATATTCTTAATTCAGGGATGAAATAAATCATAACCTTGAAAAGCAGGTTCCTTCTCCAGTTAACTCTTTCCAAAAGAGTTTGCATTTCTATGAGAGTCCTTCCTCAGGCATCCTGTCCATTGTTTTAAAGTAAAGCAGTTGGACCATCTTCCTTTAAGATTGCTAATGTGTTTGACAATAGCAGATTCAGTAACCTAAAACCAGTCTCAGTGCCTGTAAGTTTAACTTGCTTGAGGTTTTACAGCTTAAAATCTTAAATCGCTCACTCCAATATCTTCAGCCAAGCACATCAGTCCATTACAAATTTAACCTTGATCAAACTCTCTGGACCTGGGCAGCAGGATTCAGCCAGCCCTTATGCCAGTATCCCAGTTCCAACAAAGTCCTCTGCAGTCTTTCCTTCCCCTTAGAAAGCTCATAAGCCAAGCCTCTATGTTCAAAGCTGCCTGCACTTAGCATTCTCAGACTCTCATCAGAATAGTCCATAAAACTTGGCTTACCACTCCAGAAGACATCTTCAGTTGCAAGCACCAAATCCATGCCTATTCCTCCAAAACAAAGGTTCCAAAAGATCAACATCCACATAGTAAGGTTCATCTCAGCCCACTCCTTGGTACCAAATTCTGTAGCAGTCAGCTTCAGGTTCGCTGAGATGAACTGTCAGACCAGGCACAGTTATGGAGGAAGGGATTTATTGAAGCTTACAGATCCAGGGGAAGTTCCATAAAAGCAGAAGAAACTGGCCTGCTTTCACAGGCCCAAGCAGAGAGAGAGACGTACAAGCCTAAGGTCAAAAGCCAGAGCACACTTCAGGAACTCTAGCTAGGCACACTTTGCATATCTCTAGATTGAAATCTCAAACCCACCACCACACCTTAAGATCCACACAATGGCATTGCCTCCAGCCAGCTGGCTAGAGATGCAAACTACAAACAAATAAACAACTGAATATATTGGGGGCCATCTATTCTGTTCAAACCATCACAGGCAATGTGATGTGATTGATGGGTATTGTGATGTCACAGTGTGTTATTGGGATATCACAGTTCAAATTCTGGTATAAAAGTTGGTAATTATAATGTTATAGTGGAAATTTGTGATATGACAGTGGGACTTAGTGATGTCACTGTGGAGCCTTGTGATATGGCAGTGGGGTATTGAAATATTACAGTTGAATATTGCGATGGCAAAGTGGTATATTGTTATATCATAGTTGGATGTTGTTATTTCAAACTTGGGCATTATGATGTCTTAAGGGAGTGTTGTGATATGACAGTGTGGTATTATGTATTGCAGAGGGGCACTGTGACATCACAGTGAGGCATTGTGATGTCACATTTGAGCATTGTGATGTGACAGTGGGCCTTGTGATGTCACAATTGTGTACTATATTGTCACAGTGGGGCTTTGTGATTTCACACTGGCACATTGTGATCTCACAGTTGAGCATTGTGATGTGACAGTGTGGTATTTTGATTTCACAGTGGAGTATTTTTATATCAGTGTGGTACATTGTGATGTCACACTGGGGCACTGTGATGTCACAATGGGGCTTTGTGGTGTCACAGTGGGGCCTTGTGAAATCAGAGTTGGGCTTTGTAATGTCAGAAGAGGTTATTGTAATGTCGCAGTTGAGTATTGTGATGTGTCAGGGCACTGTGATTTCACGTGGCAGTTATGTAACGTTACAGTGGAGCACTGTGATTTCAGAGTGAGGCATTGTGAAGTAAAAGTGGGGATTTTTGATGTCACTGTCAGGCATTTTCATCAGATAGTGGGCATTGTCATATGACAATTGGGCATTGGTATTTCACTGTCAGGTATTGTGATGAGACAGTGTGGTATTGTGATTAAATATTGAGGTTTGTAATGATACAGGGGGTCATTGTGATGTCACAGTTGAGCTTTCTGATGTGACAGTGGGCATTGTAATGCCACAGTAGGGCATTGTGATTAACACGTTTGCTCTTCTTATGTCACATCAGAACATTGTGATGTCATAGCTGGATATTGTCATGACACAATGAGTCACTGTGATGTCACAGTTGGACATTGTGATGTGGCAATGGGGTATTGTTATGTCACATGCAACATTGTGGTAGGACAGTGGGGCATTATAATGTCACAGTGGAGCATTGTCATATCACAGTGATGCATTGTGATATCACAGTAGGGCTTTGTGAAGTTATGCTGAGGCTTTGTGATGTCACAATAGCAAATTATGTTGTCACAATGGGACATTATAATGTTACAGTGGGGCTGTGTGATGTAACAGTGGGACATTATGATGAGAGAGTGCAGCATTTTGATATCACAGAAGACCATTGTCCCCATTTCTCTATAAATGAGAGATTCATTTTCTTCTTCAACCTCTCTAGATATTAGAAGTTCATCTGATAATCTTATGAACAAGTTTCTCACCTGAGTAACCTTTGCTCACCATAGAAACCCTTTGATTTGATCCTAAAACAGTCTTAAACAATGAATGATGAAACAGACTTCCTCGTTTTTATTGGGAACCATACAGCTGTCATTGTTTGCTAATGACAGGCCAGGTTAAAAAAAACTGCCAAAATGTTTTCTGAATTATCAGATATACTAGTGTACATTTAAGTAGCAAGAAATTAGTGATTCAATTTCCCATATATTTGCCAACATTAGTCCTTAAGTGTTTAATTTACGAGTGCCAAAGGCAAATGACGACAAACATAATTTTATGTGCTCAGATGCTGCTCTCATATTCTCCTTGGTAAAACCAATAATCTTTTCTCATTGAATTTTCTTTTACTGTGTTTTCAGAAGTTTTTTGTGCTTGTTTTTAGGATATTACTGTTTTTTCAATAATGTATTTTTCAAACATGTTTCCAGTTCTACAGTTTTCCATTTCTTCTTTCTGGGAGACCAGAGGGCTGGGGGTATAGTCCTGTGTGGGGGTGTTCGCCTTGGAAACACAAGACTGTAGATTATATTCAGGCAAGGTTGGGGATACAGAGTGAGTTCCAGGTCAGCCTGGGCTGGAATGAAATGCTACCATGAAAAACAATACTGAAAAGAAAGGAAAGGAAGAAAAGGCCAATGCTCAACAATGTTAATAATCATGGCAACTCAAATCAATACCTCAAAAACATGCTGCTGAACCTCATGTCTTAGCAGAATTTTAGACTACTCAACAGAACTTGTAGCAGAATAATTTCAGCAGAAACGAACAAAATAATTTTAGATAGTTTAGTTAGGACTATTATCATGTAAGAAACTATAGCCGGGCGTGGTGGCGCACGCCTTTAATCCCAGCACTCGGGAGGCAGAGGTAGGAGGATCGCCATGAGTTCAAGGCAACCCTGAGATGACAGAGTTAATTCCAGGTCAGCCTGGACCAGAGTGAGACCCTACCTCAAAAAACCAAAAAAAAAAAAAAAAAAAAGAAAGAAAAGAAACTACGTAAATATTCTACATAACACATATTTAAAGTTTTTTTCATTTTTTTCTTCATTAGTTAGTTTAGTATTCAGCAAATACAGACAGTTTGGTACCATTATTAGACTCACCCATGACCTACCCCTCCCCTTGACCCTTCCTTGTTGAGGTATACGGGTCATGCATTGTGGAGTGAGCCCACAGTTATGGGTAAGATAAATGTCTCCGCATATTATGACCCAACATGTGGCTCTGACATTCTTTCCGCCCCCTCTTCCACAAAATTTCCCTGAGCCATGTTGGGTTCATTTTTGGTCAGCTTCAGTGATGAGGTGTTGGGGGCCTCTGAGACTCTGGCTCTCTGATTTGGTAGGAGTTGATTTTTCTCTGTG
Organism: Dipus sagitta; assembly: GCA_036346955.1. NCBI lineage: Eukaryota > Metazoa > Chordata > Mammalia > Rodentia > Dipodidae > Dipus > Dipus sagitta. The sequence goes on from CM070791.1 coordinate 25,243,073, forward strand.
CTGATCTCCTTCCCCCTTGTGCTGGTATCCGGTTCATCAGGAAAGCAGCCCCCTTGCTTGTTTCTCCAATTTTTCTTAGTTTCAGCCGGGGCCCTTTTGAGGTATGATGGTGTGGCTCTCTCCTTAGGATCTACATCTACCTGAAAAAGAGAAGCAGATTCTCCAACAGAGAGTAAGTTAGCACCAGGACAAATCAGATAAGCCTTACCTTTTTTTTTTATAGAGAATTTAATAGGTGTAGGCCCTCTTGTAGCCCACAACTGATGGTAGCTTGATATTGGAGAGTGGTCTTACATTTGGATCTCGTTCTGACTTGTTTCCCAGCTCCAGCTATGGGTCCCATACCACTGAGGGGATCAGTTAGCCAAATTGAGAGCAGGTGGTTCCCCACCATGGCTGTGTGCCACCACTGCACTTGTGTGGGCATCACACCAAGTTATTTGCTGCTAAGTACGTTAGACCATGCATTGCTTGGACAGATATTGGTCATTTTCCCCCAGTCGCCCATGTACCACCTTCTGGCACTAGATGTGCTGTCTGGGGACTGACTCTCTTCCAACTCCCAGCCATGCCATTCTAATTTGCATGTTAATCACATAAGGTGTTTTAGCAGTAGGGTCTTACCACTAGCCTTAGGTGGGTCATCAAGTACTCTGATAGAAAACTGTCTGTCTTTTAGGAAACCTTGTAGGTCTCTCTGATCAAAAGCTCATTGTGAATGATAGCCCCATGCTGGTACTGGGAGTTACAGTTCAGTGCTCATTAAGAAAATGAGGAAAAAAATAACTAAAATACAAGAGTTAGAGATAAGAGAGAGAGAGATAGAGAGAGAGAGAGAGAGGGAGAGGGGAATTGAAGGAGGGAAGATGTAGAAGATTAAGGTTAGTCTTGATCTTACCCTCTCCAGTGTCTTGTGGTTCAGGTGTTCCCTGTTAAGCACCTGGTGAAGGATCAGCCATTTGGTCTGTCTTTTAGTAAGTAGAAAATTATCGTACCATTGCCGTTTGGGTCTAGATTTGTGTTTCCCACCCCTTTGATGTCCTCCCCTCCCTCCCCTTCCATCCTAGTGTCTAGTCTAGGTGATTCTTGCTGGGAATGCAAGGTATCTTCGGTAGATTCAGGTTAGGTGCTGTAGATGAGTAAGACTATGTGGCGGGTTTTTTTCTGTGATTGGGTAAATTCACTGAGAACGATCTGTTCCAGGTTCAACCATTTTTCCTCAAATTTCATTGTTTCATTTTTTTCTTACTGCTGTATAGAATTCAATTGTGTAGATATACCTCATCTTAGTTATCCATTCTTCTAGTGATGGATATCTGGGTTGATTCCAGCACTTTGCTATTACAAATTGAGCCGCTATAAACATCGTTGAGCAAATCTCTCTATCCTGTGGTTTGAAGGTTTTAGGGTAGATGCCCAGTAAGGGAATAACTGGGTCTGTCGGTATCTCTATACTCAGCTTTCTCAGAAGTCTCCGTATTGCTTTCCAAAGTGGTTGTACCATCCTACATTCCCACCAACAGTGGATGAGTGTTCCTACTTCTCCACATCCTCACCAGCATTTATTTTTATTTGATTTTTTGATGTTTGCTATCCTTATTGGGGTAAGGTGGAATCTCATAGTTGTTTTAATTTGCATTTCTCTGATGATTAGGGATGATGAACATTTTCTTAAGTGTGTGTTTGCCATTTCTATTTCTTCCTCTGTGAACTGCCTGTTCAGCTCTTTGCTCCATTTTGTGAGTGGGGTGTTTGACTTCTTACTTTTTAGATTTTGAGTTCTTTGTAGATTCTAGAGATTAGTCCTCTATCAGTTGGATAACCCGCAAGTATTTTCTCCCATTCTGTGGGTAATCTATTGACTTTGCTTATTGTATGCTTGTCTATAAAGAAACTCTTCAGCTTCATGTGATCCCATTGGTTGAGTCACGGTTTAAGTTCATGAGGTACTGGGGTTTTGTTCAGGAAGTCTTTTTCCATTCCTATATCATGGAAAGTACTTCCTAAATTTTCTTCCAGTAGTATTCGAATTTCTTGTCTTATATTGAGATCTTTGATCCATTTGGACTTGAGTGTAGTGCATGGTGAAATGTGTCGGTCAAGTTTAAGTTTCCTGCATATGGTTATCCAGTTTGTCCAGCACCATTTGTTGAAGATGATGTCTTTTTTCCAGACCATATTGTTTGGGCCTTTATCGAATATCAAGGAGCTATAGTTGCTTGACCCAAAGTCTGGGTCCTCAAGTCTATTCCATTGATCTATACTCCTGTTTTAATGCCAGTATCATGCTGTTTTTTTACTATGGCTTTGTAATATAGCTTTAGATCAGGTATGGTGATGCCTCCAGAGGTATTTCTTTTGCTGAGGATATGTTTGGAAATGCGAGGCCTTCTGCCTTTCCATATGAAATTTGAGATCATTTTTTCTATCTCTGTGAAGAACACTGTAGGGATTTTAATTGGAATTGCATTAACTCTGTAAACTCTGGCTGGGAACACTGAGACCCGGAAGTAGTTTGCGCTCCCCTGCCACATGACAAGGCGGACGGCCGGTGCGGTAGACACCTAGTGAATGGCATCCGAGCTGCCGCAAGTGAGAGACACAGTCTGCGCTTGCATGGCACCTGCTGTAGGACTGGGCTCGCTCAGTAAGTGGGCGAGTGGAAGAAAGTGCAGAGCAGTCTAATCTTCCACTATCAGGGAACAATCCACGCGTCGTGACAGCAGTGTCGGCGCCAGCATAGCAGCAGCAGCAGCGGCGGTGCCTTAATATCTTGCCTTTCTTTCCCTGGGATTTGCAGCGCAGCTAGGTGGTCGCCATCTTGGCCAGAAGTCCATATTTAAATTTTTAAATCTACTACATTTAGAAGTGAGGTGTGACCAGTTCTGCTAGTGCAGGACTATTCTCCAAGCTACTAAGGATGCAGTCGTAGTTTGAATGTAAATGTCCCCAATAGCCTCAGATAGTTTTGATTGAGCTTCCTGCTAAATTTCCAGCTAGTTGAATCTTAGGAAGTGGAGCTTTGCTATAAGATGTATATTGCTGTGGGCAGACTTTGGGGTAGAGGAGTCCAACCCTCCTGTGTGTTCAGAGTCACACTGTGCCAAATCAGCTTCTAGTATTAACTTGTGATATTAAAACATTATCCAGAACTAAAACAGAGTGGCATTAAAATTAAATTTAATAGTCTGTGCAGCTTACAAATTCATCAGAAGAACTCCCTATTACCTTACATGTTATTGGCAACAAAAAGGTGGGGATCCTCTGATAATACTCAGCATCCCCAGCTATTTTTGAGACTAAGGCCAGAGACTTGATTTAGTCTAATAGTTCAATGACATCATGGGCTGCTTGTTGAGTACTGTCTTGAGGGAAATAAAAGAGGAAGATAGGTATGAAGAGAAACCCAGCTTCGGTGGACTGTTTTTAGACTATAGAAAAAGCTCACATACTGCCATAAGTGTTGGACAGACCATGTTCCACATTCTTATGTTTTCTATCAGCATATTAATTATACTTAACAATGGATTTTATTATAACATTTTTAAACATACACACAATGCATTTTTATGACATCCACTTCATTATTCTCTATGGTTCAAAATCCATGCTCAATGCTCCCCCTTTCTTATCAGTCTTCCTTCCCTTTTGTTTTCATGCCCTTTTTTTGTGACATAATGAATATAATAGAGCTGCCTACAGGATCCATGGTGAGGGATTATTTACAGGATTAAATGATTCTATATTTAGGGCTTCCCACCACTGGCTATATCACTGAAGAAAATTTCTCCCCTCCCAATGTTCCTCTCTTGCTAGGAAAAAAAATCCTGATTAAAAGCAGCTTATTAAAGGAGAGTGCTGTAACAAACTCAATTTTCCACAATTTAGTTACTTATAAACCATTCATGTCAGGCTGAAGGGATGGCTTAGTACTTAGTTAAGGCACTTTCCTGCAAAGCCAAAGGACCCACGTTTGATCCCTAAGGACCCACATAAGCCAGACGCACAAACTTCTACATGCTTCTGAAGTTCAATTGCAGCACCTGAAGACCGTGGTGCACTCATTCTCTCTCTTTCTTCCTCTTTCTCTCTACAGATGATATCTAGAAGATGATAAACCATATCCTCAAATGTGGTTAATAAATTCAAAGAAGTCAATGTAACTTTTACATTTAAATACTGCACAATTAAAAACTATTACTTTCCTGAAGATTAAGGACATTAAGTTGGAAGTGTCCATGCTATTTTCACCACAACATTATATAATCCAAATAAAATACTGATATTTTATACAAGGTGGTTTAAAGTACATGCTTTCTAAGATTTTAATGGCATAAGCCAATAATACTGTCACTAAATGCAGGAAGAAAACCCAAATCCCTACAATTTACATGTGTGTCAAGTCTCTTCACTTTTTCTTTTCTTTCTTTTCTTTTTTTTTTTTTTTTTTTTTTTTTTTTTTTTTTTTGGTTTTCCAAGGTACAGTCTTGTTCTAACCCAGGCTGATCTGGAATTCACTTGTTAGTCTCAGGGTGGCCTTGAACTCATGGCAATCCTCCTACTTCTGACTCCCAACCTTAGGTATTAAAGGCATGTGCCACCATGCTGGGCTTCTTCACATTGATTTCTAATATTTATAATAAAGTATAAATACCTTGTTCAACTCTCCACAACTACTGGGTTCATACAGCATTATAATACCTGGCTAAGAGTCAATTTCAAACAACAGAAACACTGTAAATAATTTGGGAGGAAGATAGTGTGGTTGGAGAGCAAAATAGGTGGATCCTGGAAGACATTCCTCCCTGCAGATCACACCTTCAGGCGCTGTACAACAGGTAACAGTTCCTGGGCCCATGGGTGTCCTCAGAACAACTCATCTGTCCCTTCCGTAAAGTGGTCTAAACACTGCAAACATCACAGTGTGACATGTACTGCAATGAAGTTTACCTCTGCAACATTTTTCACTTAGAATGTAAATTAATTATAGTTTGGACTAAGAAAAAGCTATAATTCTCCTTTTCTGGAGTTCTTCTAAGTATATATAAAGTGTTTGTGTAAAGGGTGAGTTCAGAGGGGTACACAATGCAGACTTCTATTCAAGCAGAGTCTCTCAAACTTTCTAACAATTTATACCAAAGAAAATAGTATTAACACGTCATACAACCATCTCCTGCACATAACTGTGTCCCCAGAAATTTGTTTTTTTTTAAATTTTGTTTTATTTTATTTATTGAAGCTAGGTGCCATGGCTCACAGAGCCTCGCCCTGCTTTTGCAGTGGCTGGTGGCCCTGGCATGCCCATTCTCTTCTCTCTCTCTCTCTTGGAAATAAATTAATTAATTACAAAACAAACAATAGGGCTGGAGAGATGGCTCAGCAGTTAAGGCACTTATCTGCAAAGCCTAAGGACCCAGGTTCAATTCCCCAGTACCCACATAAAGCCAGATGCACAAGTTGGCACATGCATCTGGAGTTCGTTTGCAGTGATTGGAGGCCCTGGTGTGCTCATTCTCTTTCTTTCTCTATCTGACTCTCTCTCTCTCTTGGAAATAAATTAATTAATTACAAAACAAACAATAGGGCTGGAGAGATGGCTCAGCAGTTAAGGCACTTATCTGCAAAGCCTAAGGACCCAGGTTCAATTCCCCAGTACCCACATAAAGCCAGATGCACAAGGTGGTGCATGTATTAAAGTCTGTTTACAGTGGCTGGGGGCCCTGACATGCCTATTCTCTCTCTCTCTCTTTCTTTCTCTATCTGACTCTCTCTCTCTCTTTCTTTCTCTGTCTCTCTCTCTCTCTTTGTCGCTCTCAAATACATAAATAAATAAAAAAATAAATTTTTATTTAAGAGAGAGAGAGGAAGAGGCAGTTTGAGAGAGAAAGATTGGGTGCACCAGGACCACCAGCCACTGCAAACATACTCCAGACACATGCAATACCTTGTGCATCTAGCTTATGTGGCTACTGGGGAATTGAACCTGGGTACTTAGGCTTTGCAAGCAAGCATCTTAAACACTGGGCCATCTCTTCAGCCCCTTCTGTGAGCTTTTGAATTGGACCACTTATAATCATTTCCAAGTGGGCACTGTGATGTATTGTTTTAAGATAATCCACACCTCAGTGTGCTCTTTGGGCCACCACAAAGGACCACACAGAGAGCTGGCAGTCACTTAAGGGACACAAATTTGTTTCTCAGAGTCCTGGATATTGAAATCCACCATTGGTGCATCCTAATTTTTACTCACAAGAATTTTGAAGTATGTAATAGGATCATGAACTCACTCAGAGAAATGTAAGCAGCAGACAACAGGAATGATCATAATTCTTCATTTCTCAGCCTTAGGGCATCGACAAACAAATCAAAGATGGGTAAGAGATACAAATGCATCTCTTTGTAACTTTTATTTATTTATTTATTTGATAGAAAGAGGAAGGGGGGACACACTAGGCCCTCCAGTGACTGCAAATGAACTTCAGACACATGTGGCACCTTGTGCATCTGGCTTACATGGGTCCTGGCGAATTGAAACTGGGTCCTTCAGCTTTGCAGGCAAACACCTTAATGGCTAAGCCATCTCTCCAACACTGACTTAGTAATTTGAATGCTGTCCAGGCAAGTATGAGGACCTGAGTTTGAATCACCAGCACTCACATAAAAACTGTGTGTGATGGCCAACATCAGAATCTCAGAACTGGAGAGGTAGAGGCAGAAGGATCCCTGGGCTAGTTGGTCAGCTAGTCTAGCTGACTCAGTGAGCTCCAGGCTCCATGAGAGACCTTGTCTCAAAGAATAATGTGGAGAGTGATTGAAGAAGACACCTCACTTACCTGACTTTGACCTCTGGCTGCCACACTGACCTGTACACAGCACCATAAAACACACATGTGTGCCCACATGCATATGAACACATACACCTGCCAAAAATAACAACAAAATCTTTTAAGGCACTCACCTGCAAAGTCTAGGTTCAATTCCCCAGTACCCACATAAAGCCAGATGCACAAGTTAGTGAATGTATCTAGAGTTCATTTGCAGTGACTGGAGGCCCTGGCACACCCATTCTCTCTCTCTCTATCTCTCTCTCTCCCTCTCTCCTTCTCTCTCTAATAAATAATTTGGTGCACATGCATCTGGAGTTCGTTTGCAGTGATTGGAGGCCCTGGTGTGCTCATTCTCTTTCTTTCTCTATCTGACTCTCTCTCTCTCTTTCTTTCTCTGTCTCTCTCTCTCTCAAAACAAAATGTCACTATAGAGCTACAGAGAGCCTGGTGGTGCACATTTTTAAATCCTAGCACTTGGGAGGCAGAGGTAGGAAGATCTGCCTAAGTTTAAGGCCAGCCTAAGATTACATAGCAAATTCCAGGTCATCTTGGCCTAGATTGAGACCCTACTTCTAAACAACAACAACAACAAAAATGTCACCATAAGCTGAATGAAACTTTGTTTGCAGTGTCCAGAGCCTCATTGTGTGTGTTCTTCCCCTCCCCCCACCAATAAATGAAGGGTAGATTAGAGAAAAACCTGGGACAGATGCTCTTCTCAACCCTTCCTATGATGCAATCCTACAGTTTACCTTCTCTCCTCTCATTTCCCCCTGTCTTCCCAGCCTCCTGTCACACTCATCCACTCAGAGCCACTTCCTACAAGTAGGGCCCTTATGCTACCTCTCCTGAACCCCAAGTTGATTTCCTCTTATGAGCCATTCTCAGCTCCAACTGAGAAGGAAGCAATCTCAATGAACAGGGGAGGGGAGGCACATGATGGCCGGGGATTTGCATGTCTAAAGGGAATTAATGAACACAGGCTGTCCATGTTGCTGTGGAAGTGTACTCAGTGTCCCCTCTTCCTCCCTTGGGCTCTGTTCAAAGGAAGAAGGGAGATTTTTTTCTTTTTATTTTTTTGCATTAGTATTATATGATCAAGGGGTTTTGCAAGCATAAATATAAATAGATAACTCTTTTAGGAGTGTGGTCCAAAGAGCTGCTGAGAGCAGCCACTTAAGAGCCTTTCAGGTGACCTTAGGTGTGGGATGGGATGGATGGAAATTAAAGAAAGCTATTCTAGATGGTAACTTTCTTCCCCTCCACATTTAAATGAAATCCACTCAGGAGTCTCTCAGCCTTCCTTTCCATAGCCTTTAAGGATCCTTTCTTGAAAGAGAAATTCAAATGCTGTCTGTTTCTGATGGGTTCTTGACAGAATAGTTAAGGCAACTTTACAAGGCCCTTTTCTTGGAATATATACATATACACATACATATATATATATATGGCTGGAGAGATGGCTTAGCAGTTAAGGCACTTGCCTGCAAGGCCAAAGGACCCAGGTTCAACTCCCTAGGTCCCAAGTAAGCGAGATGCACAAGGTGACACATGCGTCTGGAGTTCGTTTGCAGTGGCTGAAAGCCCTGGCATACCCAATCTCTCTCCCTCTATCAAGGAAATAAATCAAAAAATTAAAAAATACTTACCTATCCACTTTGAGAGAGAAAGAGAGAAGGGAGAGGATGCAGGTAGAACATGCCAGGGTCTCTGGCTACTGCAAACAAACTCCAGATGCATGTTCCCCCTTGTGCATCTGGTTTTTGTGGGTACTAGGGAATTGAACCTAGGTCCTAAGACTTTGCAGGCAAATGCCTTAACCACTGAGCCATCTCTCCTGCCCACAAGGCCCTATTCTAACTAGATTTTCAAAGCTCTCCCTGCCCTGGAAGCTTTATTTCATTTGCTCATCTATTTTCAAGTTCAAAGAAAAATTATTTTGGCTTAGCCACGATGTGGTTTGCACATACCTGTAATCTCAGTCTTTATGAGGCTAAGGCAGACGGATTGTGAGCTGCAAGTCAGCCTGGGATATATAGTGAGACCAGGCCTATTTTTAAAAAATGTCTGGAGAGATGGCTCAGTGGTTAAGATGCTTGCCTACAAAGCCCAATGACAGGGTTTGATTCCCCAGTTCCCATGTAAAGCCAGATGCACAAAATGGGGGATAGATCTAGAATTGCAGCAGCTGGAGGCCCTAGTGTGCCCATTCTCATTCGCTCTCTCTCTCTTGGAAATAAATTAATTAATTACAAAACAAACAATAGGGCTGGAGAGATGGCTCAGCAGTTAAGGCACTTATCTGCAAAGCCTAAGGACCCACATTCGATTCTCCAGGTCCCTCATAAGCCAGATGCATACAGTGGCAAATGAGTCTGGAATTTATTTGCAGTCCCTGGAGGCCCTGGCCTGTTCATTCCCTCATCATACCGGTACACCAGGCTACACCTGACCCCCATCACTGCACACACACACACAGACTCCCCCCCTCCCTCTCTCTCTCTCTCTCCCCAAACATCGTAAGATGATGGGGCAAAGTGTTGACATACTATAACCAAGTGCCAGGCAAAGTCACAGCAGCTGTGGAGCAGGCAGCCAGGTTCAACAGTGGGTTAGGAAGGAGAGAGGGAGGAGGGAGAAGGGGGTGAAGGTGCCCTCCAGGTTATTCTGCAGAAGGGGAAACTGAGGTACGGGTGGATTGGGAGGGAGGGAGGGATATAGGAGAGATGGGGGGTAGGTGGGCCTGGAGGTTGTTATGCAGATCGGGAAACTGAGGCACGGGTGGGATAGGAGGGAGTGGTGGAGGTGCATAAGGGGGCAGGTAACCCTGCAAGTTATTTTGCAGACAGGGACACTGAGGCACGGGTGGGTTGTGAGGGGGAAGAAGGGGCGCGGCCAGGGCTGGGGTGGGCAGTGCCCATGGGCCCAGTGGCTACAAAGGGACTGCGGGCCCACTTGCCCCTGTCCCACCGGAAGTGGGCGCGCAGGGGCCGCGGCTGCCACGCGCACCCATCAGTCAGCGTGGACGTGGGAGCGCGGGCGCCTCCGCGGCCCGGTTTCTGGGCCGAGGGTCGTCGCTGTCAGCCTCTTCCCCGGGACAGACTTCGCTGGAAGCTGCTCACCCAGAAGTACCCCGTTCATGTCGACCATGAGGTGGGTGACGGGCTGAGGACGGGGCACAGGCGCCGGAACTCCCACAGCGAGGAAGGGGCGGGTGGGGGTGGGGAAGAGCTGTGCGCGCCTCCCTGTTCACCCGAGGCGCCCTGCGCACGCGCGAGGCCCTTCCACTCCCTCCGTGTCTGCGCGTTGCACAGGGTGTCGCGGCGCGCTCGCACCGTACTGCGCATGCGTTCCTTCAGCAGGCGCCTTCCACCAGGGTTCACCAGCGGTGCTCCTCCCGCCGCGCCTCAAAGCCATAGCCTCACAGACTCGCAACCAGGCCTGGACCCACTCTGTAGGCGCCCCGCAAGGGGCTAGGGGATGCGCACCTCTTGTTCCTTTTCCTAAGTCCCAGACTCACCGTGCTTTATTATTATTATTATTATTGTTATTATTATTATTAATTATTTTGCAAGCATAGAAACAAGCTGGTCTGCTTAGGCAGGGTCCTTCCGTATTCGAATGTGTATTCTGTGGAACAGATGCAGGGCTTGAATCGGGAAAGGGAAGGCGCTTGCCTGCCCAGTTTAAGGACCTGGGTTCGATTCCCCAGGACCCACGTAAAGCCAGCTGCACATGGTGGCGTCTGGAGTTGGTTGGCAGTGGCTGGAGGCCCTGGCACACCCTCCATTCTCATCCTCATCCTCATTCTCTCTCTCTGCTTGTATCTCTCTTAAATATACATATATTTTAAAAGAAGGGGACGCCTGTGGTGGTGCACACCTTTAATCCTAGCACATGGGAGGTAGCGATAGGAGGATCACCATGAGTTCAAGGCCAGCCAGCCTGAGACAACATAGTGAATTCCAGGTCATCCTTGACTAAAGTGAGGCTCTACCTCAAAACAAACAAACAAAAAAAGGTGGGGTGGGGTGGGGTGGGGTGGGGTAGGGTGGGTGGAGAGATGGCTGAGGGGTTAAAGCGCTTCCCCGGGAAGCCTTCCCCAGGGCCCACGTGAAGCTAGATGCACATGGTGGCATGTGTGTCTGGAGTTGTGTGCAATAGCTGGATGCCCGGCAGGCCCATTCATTCTTTCTCTCACTCTCCTCCCTCCCTCCCTCCCTTTCTCTCTCTTTCTGTCTCTCTCTCTCTCTCTGCCTCTTTTGCTCTCACATAAATAGATAAATAAATACGTTTTTAAAAGAAGCGAGGGACTGATAAGTTGGGACTGCATGTAGACGTGGAGCTGCTCAGACTGGCGGCATTGGGTTGTAGGAGGTGGGTCAGGAGGTTCTTTGGTGGCTTCTTCCAAACTCTAAGTTCCAGTCTTGGGGCCCTGGATTGGTTTCACTTTTTAAGTTTAGTTCACCTGACCCCATTCTTTCCTGCAGTCCTGGACCAGAGCGCACTGAGCAGGGAAGTGCAGTGCTGCACCTGCTCCCAGAGCATCCCTGGCAGTGCGCATTGACCCAAACTCAAGCTCTAGCAGGATTCTGATAGGAAAGCTCTCCAAGAGGATGCTTAATTAATGGAAATTCAAAGAAATTCCCTGCTATTTCTGCTTCCTGGTCCATATTTTAGGAATGCGGCCTTAGAAGGTGTCCCAGCTCTTCCCCCACCCATCGTCAGAAATAACTTCTTTGCTTCCATTTCTTTTTGCATTACATATGCACATGGAAAAAATTAGAATGGAATCTACCACAAAATATAAATTCCTGATGCTTTCAAACACGAAAGTGTATTTGTGGTTAAAGGGCGTCCATCCTCAGGGGGAAAAAATCAGTTTAAGGTGGGAAGCGTTCATTGCAGTTTATAGTTTCAGGGGGTAGAGTCCATCACGATGGGGAGAGGATGTCAGGAGAAAACAGCTGGTGCCACATCATTACATTGGCAGGGAGGAAGTAGAAAAATCATCAGTGCCTGCGTTCAGTTGGTTTCTCCTTTTTATACAGTCTAGTGCCTTCCATGGGATGTGCCATCTATATATATTTCTTTAAGTAAAATATTTTATTTATTTGCTTGAGGGAGAGGGAGAGAGAGAGGAAGAGGCAGTTTGAGAGAGAAAGAATGGGTGCACCAGGACCACCAGCCACTGCAAACATACTCCAGACACATGCAATACCTTGTGCATCTAGCTTATGTGGCTACTGGGGAATTGAACTTGGGTGCTTAGGCTTTGCAGACAAGAACCAAGCCATCTCTCAGACCCTGGGCTATGTAGCTTGAAGGTGGGTCTTCCCATCTCAATGAACCTCATCTATTTAATCCCTAACAGGTGATTCAAGGTCTTGTCAAATTGACAATCAATATAAACCAACACTTCAATGCACTTTTGCTTTCTATGGTTTTCAGCTTGCAGTGTGATTATCAGAATACAGCTCCACTTTAAGTAAAAGAGCATATGCTAACTTGGGGGCGGAGGGTGGTGGATAGAAAGCCACTGTGCTTCTGCTACCTAAGGACAGTGTAGAGGACCTGCATCCAGGAAGTGGGTGCGTGCTTATTGCTGAGCTGTCAGGACAAGGGGTCCCTAGAATAGCAGCCAAAGCCCCCAGGAGCTGTCCATGAATACCGAATGCCAGGCCTCCCCAGACATGCTCACTTATGTATGCCTTCCACCCAGGTCCACAGGTGGCTCACTGTATTTGTCTCCTGTGGAGGTATACCAACCAGCTTCTTCGTGGTGCTGAGGGGGGAGGGGTACATGAGGACCTCAACTTATAATAATTTTACAGCTGGTGAGATGGCTCGGTGGATAAGACCCTTGCCTGCTGCAAACAGAAACCCTGATTGAGGTGATGGTGAGGACTGAAATCCAAGGTTGTCCTCTGACCTCCACACACACACAGTGTGACACAGGTGAACCTGAATTTACACACACACACACAAACACACACACACAGGCACACACACACACACACACACACACACACACACAAACTGGTAGGCAATGTTTTGATTGGACTAGCATTTTTGTTTTGGTTTGGTTTTTGAGGTAGTGTCTCTTTCTATACCAGACTGACTACGTAGCCTCAGCCTGGCCTTGATTACAGTGAGCCTCCCACCTCTGATAACCAAGTTCTGGGATTAAATGTGTGCACCACCATGCCTAGCTGCACTAGCATATTTTTAATCTGTTTTATTATTGGGTTTCCATGGTAGGCAGTATAGTGACCTCAGATCTGGGTAGCTTTCCTGGTATCTTTCGTGGGGAAGAGTGGAGGAAATATCATTGTCTTCAAACATTTTATTTAATATTATGAATCATGACATCTCTTATCATTATTATTATTATTATTATTTGTTTGTTTGTTTTCTGGCAGTGCTAGGGGTTGCAGCCAGAGTCTTGTGCTGACATCCACCCTGATAGCCTGTTACTAATGATGATCAGTAAAACACATTTTGAGGGCTGGAGATTCAGCCCAGTGGTAAAATGCCTGCCTTGCATGTGCATGGCCTTCAGTATGATCCCCAGCATACACATAATATATGATATAATTAGGGCTGGAGAGATGGCTTAGTAGTTAAGACCCACGCTCGATTCCCCAGTACACACATAAGCCAGATGCACAAGGTGGTGCATGTATTAAAGTCTGTTTACAGTGGCTGGGGGCCCTGACATGCCTATTCTCTCTCTCTCTCTCCTCATCTCTCATAAGATATATATATATATATACACACATATATATATACATATATATGCAATTATATTTTATATTAAATATTACAGTACCTTATTTTATGTAATAATATCTACTATAAATCACTCTATATGTATAAATAGTAATATCATATATATACATTACTATATATATCAATATCCATGTTAGTATGTAAGTAGATACACAATGTCCTAAAACAACACTTATGGAAGGAAGATAAACACATCAGGTTCACGCTTAAACCTAACCATGCTTTACACTCCCCCATCCACTATCTTCCTAGCACTCTCCAAGACTGAAGATGACTGTGGAAATCTAAAAAAGGGGGCTTGAGATGTGACCTGTCTATAGTAGTGATAGTCACCTTTGCATTGTTATAGGGGACAGGGTCTTCCTTCCTTCCTTCCTTCCTTCCTCCCTCAAAAAACCAAAAAAATAAATAAATGAAGAATATAAGCCAGATTGGCTATCATCATGAAAACAAATGATCATAAATGCTGGCAGGGATGTGGAAAAAGAGGAACCCTTCTACACTGTTGGTGTGAATGCAATCTGGTCCAGCCATTGCGGAAATCAGTGTGGAGGTTCCTAAGATAGCTAAAAGTTGATCTACCATATGACCCAGCTATAGCACTCCTAGGCATATATCCTAAGGACTCATCCCATTTCCTTAGAAGTACATGCTCAACCATGTTTATTGCCACTCAATTCATAATAGCTGGGAAATGGAACCAGCCTAGATGTCCCTCAGCTGATGAGTGGATAATGAAGATGTGGCACATTTATACAATGGAGTTCTACTCAGTGGTAAAGAAAAATGAAGTTATGAAATTTACAGGAAAATGGATGGATCTGGAAAGGATTATACTAAGTGAGGTAACCCAGGCCCAGAAAGCCAAGAGCTGGATGTTCTCCCTCTTATGTGGATCCCAGCTACAGATGATTGGACTTCTGTGTGAGTAGGAAAAAAATCAGTAGCAGAAGCCAGTAAGTTAAAAAGGAGATATAAAGGAAAAGAAAGGAGGGAGGAGTGTACTTAATAGGTTGGTATTGTATATATGTAAGTAGAAGAATAGATTAAAGGGCGTGAAAGGGCCAAAGTGAGGTCAGGGGAAGAAATTGAGTAAAGGAAAGGTGGAGGGAGGGCTAATAAGAATCTAAGAGGATGCAAATAAATCATATGGAATCCTCCAGTTTTGGACAATGGAACACTCAGGAGCCATAGATCATTGTTAGAAAATTTTCAGTGCCAGGGATGGGATACCTCCAGTGAATTGTTGGCCAGGGAGGTCCCTGATGACCCCAAAACATTATAGGCCATTGCCGAGGCCCTTGGTTTTCCACCAGGAATGGATGGTAAGACCCTATTGCTGAAGACTCCACATAGTTGGGCTGCCAGGCCACTGAGAAATCCTGCTGGAACTGAGCTGATAACCTCGTCCATGTAGACCAGCTAAGAGAAAGCTGGACAAAGCCATTGTACATGTAGTTCAGTGGGAGAAAGAGATACCGCCAGTGAAGATACTCAACAGTGGACACTGCAAGCCTTATGATTGGCCAACCAGGCCAAATGAGCCAACGGGTGCAATAGTGGCACATCTGTCATGGTGGAAACAAACTGCCCTCCAATTGGACTGGAGGCCCGCTCCATGGGGGGGGGGGATACATCCCTGATACTGAAAACTTAAAACAGGGTAGTCATCATCCTTAGGGGTGTAACATCTGCTGATTTCTGGAAAAATGTATATACTATGCTTATCAAACTGCCCAGTAAGCACTTCTCTTAATATTTATACCCTTATATTAACACTACTCTCACTTTGGGTAGAGAATCTTCTCTTTTCAGATGGCAGTGACCTTGGGATGACTCAGAAGGTATCATAGGGCTGGAAAGAAGTGATTGGAGTACTGAGTTACATCTCGATCACACCTTCCAAGGCTCAGGGTCTAATGTGGAAGAGGTGGCAGAAAGAATGTAAGAGCCAAAGGAAGGGTAGGACTCCTTACAACATGCTCCCTCCAGACATAAAATGGCCTGGATATCCATGACCTCATAGTGCCTGACACAACCTACACAAGACCATCATAAGAGGAGGAAAAGATCATGACATCAAAATAAAAGAGACTGATTGATATGGGGAGGGGATATGATGGAGCATGGAATTTCAAAAGGGAAAGTGTGGGGGGGGGTATTACCATGGGATATTTTTTATAATCATGGAAAATGTTAATAAAAATTGAGAAAAAAAAGAATATAAGCCAAATCAAATTCCGAAATCAATCTAAAATACCTAGGCTGATATTACGAAGACCCTTTACTCTTGCTTCTCTGTGGTTTTTTATTTGCGTATGCATGTATAATGTATGCATGTGTATATAGGCAGGCAGTCATGTGCATGTGCACGTGGAGGTCAGAAGCCAAGCTGAAGGTGCTGGTCCTCTCTTTCCACCTGTGTTTGATACAGGGGCTCTCTTGTTTGCTTCCTCCAACCCCAGACTAGTGGGAGCACGTGCTTTAGGTTCCTCGTGACTCTGCCTGCTATTGCCCTAAGTGCAGTGAGATCACAGGAGCATCCGCCACTTGCACATTTCCTTATGTGGGTGCTAGGGACCCACACTGGTCAGCAATCTTATAGAGTCATCTCGCTGCTTCCTTCCTTCTGGCTTCTTTCATGTTCCTCCTCCAACTTAAAGGTAGCATAAGGAGAAAGAATTCTGGGGACTGGAGAATAGTTCAGCAATCAAGGCCTTTCCCTGCAAAAGCCTAAAGACCCAGGTTCCATACCTCAGAACCCATGTAAACCAGATGCACAAGTTGGCACATGCATCTGGAGTTTGTTTGCAGTGGCTAGAGGTCCCGGTGTGCCCATTCTCTCCACCCCTGTCTCTCTCTCTGCCTCTCTCACTCTCTCAAATAAATAATAAATAACTTTTTGAAAAATTGAGACCCAACTCTAAAAAGAAAAAAAAAAAGACATCTAGAAAGATATTCTCCAGCTCTTTTATTCTCTATCCTACTCCACAATCTTGCTTTTAATAGCCAAAGAGAACCCAAAGACAGAAAATTGATTGAGATATTATGAGCACTGTGAGGTTTAAATCACAATGGTAAATATTTGAGATAACTTTTCATTTTTTTTCATTTATTATTTAAGAGAGAGTGAAAGAAGTGGGCATGCCTTTAATCCCAGCACTTGAGAGCAGAGGTAGGTGGATGGCCATGTGTTTGAGGCCACCCCAAGAATACAGAGTGAATTCCAGGTCAGCCTGGGATAGGGTGAGACCATACCTCAAAAAACCAAAGAGAGAAAAAGGGGGGGTAGATATTTATAGAGAGAGAATGGGCACACCAGGGCCTCTAGCCACTGCAAACAAACTCCAGATGCATGTGCTACCTTCTGTATCTGGCTTATAAATATCTTGGGGAGTTGAACCTGGGTCCTTTGGCTTTTCAGGCAAGTGCCTTAGCCTCTAGACTATCTTTCCAGCCTTCTGAGGTAACTTTTCAACCTCTCAAGAGAAAGAGTAAGTTTGGTTTAAAGCTCTGACAATGTCAATCCCAAATCAATTGTCCTTGTTGGTGTGGACTTAGGTCACCACAGGCACTATGTCAGGCATGTGCAGAGGAGCAGTACTGCTCACCTCAAGCCCTGGAGAAGAAAGAGAGGAAGAGGTCTGGGGAGATGACTTAGTTTTGAATGTGCTTGCCTGCAAAGCCTAAGGACCCAGGTTCAATTCCCCAGTACCCATGTAATCCAGATGTACCAGGTGGTGCATGTGTCTGGAGTTTGGATGCAGTGGCTGGAGTCCCTTGTGCACCCATTCTCTCTCTTTAACACTCTCTCTCTTGCATAAATAAATAAAAAAATAAATTTTTATTTAAGAGAGAGAGAGGAATTGACAAATTTTCACAGTCATCTCTAAAGATAAACTCCAGAACTCACTAAGACATTCCCTGTTACAAATTCCACCATTGGGTGGCTGAAGAGGTGGCTTAGCAGTTAAGTGCTTGCCTGTAAAGCCTAAGGACTGGGTTCGAGGCTAGATTCCCCAGGACCTACGTTAGCTAGATGCACAAGGGGGCACATGCATCTGGAGTTCCTTTGCAGTGGCTGGTGGCCCTGGCATGCCCATTCTCTTCTCTCTCTCTCTCTTCTCTCTCTTTGTCGCTCTCAAATACATAAATAAATAAACAAAAAAATTTAAAAATATTCCACCATTGGGAAGCTTTACTCTGGGGAAAGCCCTTTAAGACATTGGCCTTTGCAGACATTTATGATCTAAACTATATCAGATGTCTTCATAGTTGAGGATTTTAGGCTTGTGTCAAACAGATGGGTGAAAAAATGCAACCCATGTCAGGTGGGCCACAGCACCTTGCTGTCCATGTGGGCTGTGTGTGTTTAAGAGAGAGAGAGAGAAAGAGAGAGAGAGAGAGAGAGAGAGAATGAACATGGGTGCCACTGCAAATGAACTCCATATATGTGTGTATGGGGGAATTGGCAGCAGGTCTTACAAGCAAGTGCCTTTAGTAACTGCTGAGCCATCTCCACAACCCCCCCGTTTTTGTTTTGTTTTATTTTGTTTGTTTTTTTGAGGTATGGTCTCAATCTAGTCTAGGCTGAGCTCAAATTCACTATGTAGTCTCAGAGTGGCCTCAAAATCATGGCGATCTTCCTAACTCTGCCTACCAAGTACTCTAATTAAAGGCATGCACCACCACACCCAGCCAGTTTTTTTTTTTTTTTCCTGAAAAGTGGAAAGTGGGCATTGGGGCTGGAGAGATGGCTTAACAGTTAAGGCACTTCCCTGTGGAGTCTTTAATCCCAGCCCTTGGGAGGCTAAGGTAGGAGGATCACTGTGAGTTTTAGGCCATGCTGTGACTCCATAGAGAATTCCAGGTCAGCCTGTGCTAGAGAGCAAAACCCTACCTTGAAATACAAACAAACAAACAAACAAAAAGCAGATGGAAACACCAGAAGTAACTCCATTCGTAAATGAAAGGGAGGCACTGAGTGTTAATCTTCCATGGGTTTTGATTTTCCTCAAGGTGAGAGGTGGGAAGAGTCCTTGCCTAGTTCATGAGTGTTGCAAGCACACCTGGCTTTGCATGCACAAGCTGTAATGGCTGCCTTGGCCCTTGCCTCACCCTGCCTGTTGACAAAGAGAATGAATTCCTTCATGCTGTTTGGACTGGTTGGGATGTGTAACTTGCTTACAAAACACTGCCAGTCCTTAAGGAACATGTACTTGTGGACCAGGCATTCTAGACATGCACTTGCTATTTCCAGTCCAAACGGAATCCCCATTATTTCCTGATAGAGATAGGAAACCACCCCCCACCACCCCCTTTTCACCTCATTTTATACCCTCTCTCTTTTAGGTGCACACATGCCCTGTTTCCTTCCTGTACAGGGTAACATGCAGAATGCCTTGTGACAAGGAAAGGCTATAAGTGACTCTTGTGTGTGTGTATGTTGTATCTATGTTTTGCATTCTGGGATACAGAGTCAGTGAGTAAATAGATTGCCTTGAAATATTTAGAGCTGGTACACAAAGCTCCTCCAATATGATGATGACTTGGTCCAGAAAGTCTGGCTTATCTCTGATTGATGTGTGAAACATTTGGGGCATGGGAGAAGGCCAGGCAACAAGACACATGCGGCCTAATAACTTTTTCACAATGGTTGCCTGCTTCCATGACCTGGTGGTGAGTTTCTGGCCAGTGATGGTCTAATAAAACTGCCTGGCCTGCCAAAAGATTATTCACATACCAGGAGCTTTAGGATGCTCTAAAGCTTCTGTACTATATATAACTCCCTTCAGATCTCATAAAGGTTAAAAAAAAAAAAAAACTTCCCTGTGAGCTTCATCTCTCGTAATTATACATAATTTAATTTTACATACAATGTAAATATTCTGTCTACACTGATTTAAAAAATCACTTCTGTTGGTGAGATATTTTACCTGTTCTCAGGACTGATTTCCATCTCATCACTCCCAACACACTACACTACACAGACAGACAGACAGACACACACACACACACACACACACACACACACACACTTTTCCATCCCAGCTTCTCATGTTGATCTCTTGCCTTCCTGTGTGCCAGAACTTTGCAAGGGAGGAAGGCAATATTTTAATCCTGACCGCACAAAGGAAACATGACGTGCAGTCCTCACTAGGCCTCTGAGCTCCTGGAGAGCCAAAGATAAAGGCAGGAAGGGAAGAAAAGAGGAAAGGAAGGAGGGAAAAGTGCCTGAGCCTGCTGGCTGAAAGGGTTTGAGCCTGATGGGGAGTGAGGATTAAAGACAGGAGAAAGAATGAAAGCAAGCACTCCAGTCCAGGACTGAAGAAAGGACTGAAGCCACATTTATTTCTCAGCAGTCCTTTTTATATCTTCTAGTAAACAGTTTACCCATGGACAAAAATTCCATGAGCTTCACACAAGTTTCTATCAAAAAAAAAAAAAAAAAAAAAAAAAAAACTCCTTTCTGTTACAGAGTTTTTGCACTTCAGTCACTTCTCAGTACAAAAGATTATCCCAAGGTTGGGAAACAAACAAACCCTTTGATCCCAGCAATACAAACATAGATCTTAAGGCCAGCTCTTATCAGTAACACTGAATATACATAATCTTGCTTACATGTAGGTGCTAAAGTCTTGCTGCCAAAGGGCCCAGAGCTATGGATTCAAGGCCAGCCCAATGGCTCCCAACAGAAAACAGTTGGAAGGAAGGAGAAGAAAGGGAGAAAACGAGGAGGAAAGGGCGATAAGTGGCATGAGGAAAGTGTGCAAAAATAGGGGGAAAGCGAGGGGAAGAAGGGAAAGGAGAGAAAGGAAGGAGGGAGTAAGGGAGAGAAGAAAGAATGGGAGAAAAAAGAGTGATTAAAGGGAGAAGAATGGAAGGAAGGAAGAAAAGAAGGAAAAAAAGAAGGGGGTTGGAGAGATGGCTTAGCAGTTAAGCGCTTGCCTCTGAAGCCTAAGGACCCCAGTTCGAGGCTCGATTCCCCAGGACCCATGTTAGCCAGATGCACAAGGGGCACACGCATCTGGAGTTCATTTGCAGTGGCTGGAGGCCCTGGTGTGCCCATTCTCTCTCTCTGTGAGTCTGTTGCTCTCAAATAAATAAATAAATAAAAATAAACCAAAATAATTAAAAAAAAAAAGAAGGAAGGTCAAGGGAAAGAAGGTAGGTCTGCAGAACCCCTGGCCTGAGCACAATCTATGTAGGCTGACCATAGTACTGTCAGGCACATGAAGTGGGTTTTGTGGCATCTTCTGGCTCCAAGAGTCACACCATCACACCAGACCTCCTCAGGCCTCTGGAGTCCCCACACCTGTTCTCTGGGTGAAGGGTGGGGGAAGCTCTGTGAGCTGCAAAAAGAGGGGGGAAGTGAGGAGCGGAAGAATGGAAAGGAGGGAAAGGAAGGAGGGAGTAAGGGAGAGAAGAAAGAATGGGAGAAAGGAAGAAGGAAAGAAGGAAGAAAGGAAGGAAGGACAAGGGAAAGAGGGCAGGTCTGCAGAACCCTGGCCTGAGCACAATCTATGTAGGCTGACCATAGTGCTGCCAGGCACACAAAGTGGGCCTTGTGGGATCTTCTGGCTCCAAGAGTCACACCATCACACCAGGCCTCCTCAGGCCCCTGGAGTCCCCACACCTGTTCTCTGGGTAAGAGGGGTGGAGCTCTGTGAGCTGCAAAGTTTCTGCTTTATTATACCTGCACCTGAACCCTTCCATCTACTCTCTGTGTATGTGTGGGGTGGGACACAGGCTCTGTGAGGTGCAAAGTCCCTGCTTCAGCACAGCTGCACCCCAGTGTCCATGTAAAATACACAGTTCTCACCTCAAAGGGGATTGGGGATTATTTAGTCAAGGGCCAAATATGAGTGATCATGGCCCAGGAACACAGATTTAGGTTACCTGTATTCCATGTTCAAATGAAGTTTTTATAATTACATAAATCAAGTCATAAGTCAAGGTGCTTTTCAAATACATTGGCTGACCACCAGGTAGGTGAGTTTTAGCACAGCAGGGAAATCTCCACCATGGGCCTCGAATGCTATCTGAAGACATTCTTAGTCCTTGGGTTGGTGGAAGCTGGTGGTCTGTCAGTACACACAGCTGCACCTCAGGTCTCAGGAGCTGCTGCATCTGCTCTCTGAGTGTTTGGGGGGCGCACAAGCTCTATTAGCTGCAAAGTCCCTGCTCCAGCCCAGCTGCACCCCACTAATCTTCTGCCAGCCACTCCTCTCCTGACCAGTGGAGGGCTCCGGCCTCCCCCGCATCACAGGCAGGTGGAACTTTCCATGACATCACAATGCTGAGGCTCAACCAGAACGTGCCTAGGGAAACACTAAATATCAAAAAGGCGAGTGCATGGAGTTCTTTCTCCTGAACCTCTCTCCAGCAGCTTGGCGGGGCGGAGGAGGCTGCAGTGGTGTGTCTGAGGCCAAGGAAAGTGCTCAGCAAACTGTAAACTGAAAGGCGGACATGTGAGCAGTGCGGAGGAAGCAGCAGAGTTCCTTTACCTGAGACTGTCCTGGGGGATGGTGGAGGAGGCGGCTATGGCAGGTCTGTGCGGGAGCGAGAGCGCTCCGCAGCAGGTAGGAGGATCACGAGGGGCCGTGGGGCCACAGGGCTGCCTGGGTGACGTTGCGAGGAACCCGGGGATGGGCTGGCCATGGCTCACACCCAGCTCCAGAGCTCCAATCTGGAACATGAATCCATCCACACAGACCACACACACACACACACACACACACACACACACACACACACTCATGCCTCCTCCTCCTCCACAAAAGCTGGGTGTGGTGCACTCCTGTAAGCCCAGTGGGAGGCTGAGGTAGGAGGGTTAAGGGTTGAGGGCAAGTCTGGATCATATAGAGACCCTGTCTCAAAACCCAAGAGCAAAAAGAAAAGGAGAGTGGGAGCTAAAGGGAAGAAGGGAAGGAAAGAGGAAAGGGAGACAGGGAGAAAAACGTGATAAGGGAAATTGGGGGGGGGGAGGAGAATAGGAAGGAAGGAAAAGAGGGAGAAAGGGTGAAGAATAGAGGGAAGGAATGAAGGTGGGAAGAAAAAAGAGAGGAAAGGGAGGAGAAGGAAGGAAGGAAAAAGAGCAGCAAGAGGAGAATAGAAGGAAAGAAGGAAAAGGGAGAAAAATGGAAAGAAAAAAAGGAAGGTGGAATGAAGGAAGGAAACAAGGAAGGAGAGAAAAAGAAATGGAAGGAAGGAGGCAGAGTGGGAGAGAAATAAGGAAGGGAGAAAAAAGGGAAATGGAAGATGAGAAAGGGAGGACAAAAGGAAGGAAGAACAAGGGAAGCAGGGCAGGGCTGCAGAGCCCAGGCCTGAGTGCAGTCAGTCCCTGTGGGCTGACCATAGTGTTGTCAGGCACACACAGTGGGCATGTGGGATCTTCTGGCCAGGAGTCAACTTGTCCCATGAGGCCTCCTCTGGCCCCAGGAGTACTGCATCTGCTCTATGGGTAGGTGAAAGGAAAGATCCCTGTGAGCTACAAAATCCCTGCTTCAGTACAGCTGCATCCCACTCACTTCTACAAGCCACCCTCCAGTTAGGAATGGTGGATGCATCTGCCTCCCTCCTCATACCTGGGGCAGGTGGAACAGCCTGTGATGTCACAATGTTGCAGATCTACCAGAACATTGGGTAATTGTAAACTTAAGGCGAGGAGGTGCAAATGGTGTGGAGGTAGCAGCAAAGTTCATTTTCCTGAGCCTCTATTTGGTGAGATGATGGTGGAGGAGACAAGCATGGTGATCTGCTTGCAAGTGAGACCTCTCAGCATCAGGTAGGAGGGTCAGGCCAGGTAGAGGGACCATGCAAGCTCCCCAGTAGCACTGCAAGAACCCCTGATGGTAGGCCAGACCACAGTCCAAAGCTAGCTCCAGTGTGCCACCCACAAGTGTCTTCACCTCTCCATGCTGATTTTCTAATCACAGTGTGATGTGCTTACAGACACTGTCTTCATTTTCCTGTGTATATGGACAGAAAGTAAAATTCAACAGTGTTAGATACTAAATGCTAGAAGGAAAAGCAAGAAGGAGAATAAGTGAAGTCTTGGCTTTAGTAGCCTCTGGCCTTAACTCAAAAATTTAAAAGCTTTTGGGGTGTGAGAAATGAATATCCAACACCACTGAGTGTAATTAATAAAACTGGGA
The DNA here is from genome assembly GCA_036346955.1 of Dipus sagitta. Classification (NCBI taxonomy): domain Eukaryota; kingdom Metazoa; phylum Chordata; class Mammalia; order Rodentia; family Dipodidae; genus Dipus; species Dipus sagitta. Next base: position 25,266,849 of record CM070791.1, read on the forward strand.
ATGTCCTAAGTTTAATAAGCACACTCTAATTTGGGAAAAGGTGTCTACCTAAGGTACACATGGTGATAGATAGAGAATGTTAGAGGAGTCACAGGACCTATGAAGAGATGGCAGTTTGGGAGGGGCAGGCTGGTGTCAGGAATTTCCTGAAACTTCATGAAGGGAAGAATAGGTTAGGTACTTGATCAAAAGGAACAACAGTATATTCCAGGCACAGAGATGCTTACCCTGTTATTTGAGTGAGATCTTCAGATTGGTTGGTTGATGTGATACTTAGGCTGTATATAAGAATTTAGAAGAAGATGACATTAAAGAGAGAAGTGATATGATTCAAGTATCTTGTGTCTGTATGGGCATGTGCATTACACAGAGTACATGTGGAGGTCTGCAGACAACTTCCATTTTGCTGGACACAAGGTTTCACTGATTTTTCTAGGTATGCTGCTTGTTTTTGCTGCTTCATGTGCACCATCTTCACTGACCTGCAAGCTTCTGGGTTCTTCTGTCTCCAGTTCTGATTGCCTTGGAGTTGGTGTTCTGTTTGCATGTGCCTTTATGGGGGTGGTGGGGAATTGAACTTGAGCTGTGAAGCTTGCAAGGAAGTACCTTTAACCATCTCCTTAGACCTGTTATTTGATATGTGGATGTGTGAAACCTACTCAAGTTCCTGAAATGGCATACATCAAACCTCCCTGAACAAGGATGTTTTCTGTGATATAGTCAATAATGTGGCCTGAATTATATAGCCCAAGTATGAGGCAACAGGCAGGGTACTATGGGGCCTACATGAAAATTACATGCATGGTGTGGCTTCCCAGCCACCTGGACAGGAGAGACAGCCAGTGGGTAGAGCTCCAAAGATAAACAAACACATCACCCCATTTCTCACAGTGAGGATATCCTGAGAAGCCAGTCCCTGTGTTTCTACTCTGGAGATGGCACTTTGAATTGGCAATAGGATCTGAAAAACCAGACACTGGACATGGAGTGTGTGGAATTCAGACCACCAGGATAGAAGTAGGTTGGTGTGGTATTTTTTATATGGAGGAGAGGCACATGCAGTATGAGCAACCATTCTCAACCTACCTTCCCCATTCTGGAAATTGGTGCTGGGTTGATTCTCTAAACCATGGTCCAGTCTTCATGGTGATGTGGAGGAAGAAGTAACCAGGTGGAGAAACAGGAAGCCAAGCTCAGACTGCCTGTGAAGCAGGGACTTTGCTCAGGACTCTGATGCATCTGTCTCCTGAGGGTCTAGTGCATGAGACCTTGGCTTTGTCTCTTTGTTCCATCATTTCCCTCTCGCCCACTGATTGGTGACTTCAGAATCTCCTGAATTTTGTTCCTACAACTGTCATCTCTATCAGTCACCCTGTGTTTCTGAAACCAGAATTTAGTCCTTGATACTTGTACTTTCAAAGGCAAGTGATCAGTGACAGGAATTCAACCTTAAGCCTGTACTGTATTGAGAAAGCTGAAAACTTGGGATAAGAAAGGATTCTTAGAGGCATCATATATTTCATCTATAGCTAACAGTAAATATATGAGGGGGAAGAAAAGCAATTATTTCAAGTTTTTTGGGTCAAATAATGAGACACGACTCTGAGATTTATGGTGTTACTGGTTCTATATGTCTGCTTGTGGACTAATGGTCTCTTCTGTCCATATAGTGAGGTTTTCATATACACCAAAGCTAATATCTCTTCCATTCCTCTGAATCTCTGTGTAGATTATATCTAAATCAACAGTTAACACTGGGCAAAGCATGACCACTGTATGTGTAGATTCCTTTATATAAAACTACATGTTTCTATTTTCCCATTATCTCTCTCTGTGGGGAACCATAGGGCACTAGGAAACCAAAAGTGCCTCCATCCTGAATAATGACTCTATTTTGTGATAAGTTGTCAGTTCTGTAAAGTCACAAGGTCTGCAGTTGTTTGTTAACCCATGCGTGGAGAAAGAACAAATGTAACCTATAAAGAATGAGGGAGTCGTTATTCGTGGCTTTGGGGCTGGGGCCTTATCCTGCAGCTGTGGAACATGCCGGGCTCCGAGAGCCGCACGTTGGGCACCAGATGCCGGGCTTCGAGAGCCGCACGTTGGGCACCAGATGCCGGGCTCCGCCGGCGGGGGCAGGTAGTGCCGAGGGAAGGACCAGGCCCGCTGGTTCCTCCCGAGGGGCTGAGGAGGAGATGAGCGTCCGACGACTCAGACCTCTCCTGGCCACCGGAGAAAAACCACACTGAGTCGGGAGTCTTGTAGAAGCAGGAACTCGATTTATTGCTATGAACAGTTGCCTATATAATGTTGGGAAGAAGGCGGGGATTTTAGGATGGTGGGGAAAGGTAAGGGCCAATAGTAAAATGTGACTATTGAGATGATAATCCTAAATCCCATGCGGAAGTAGCAGGCAAGAAGCCGTTAGGCGTCTTGCTGAGTCACATCTGGCCAGAGGCAGATCACCAAACTTTAGCTAGGCTCAGGAAGTTCCACTAGGCCTCACACCTGGGCCTTTCAGAGCCCAACATCTCCCCCTTTTGTTTTTGTAAGAGCATTAGTCACCATGGCCCCTGTCTTAGGTTGTCCCCCTCTGGGGGTCTTAACCATCATTGGGTACCAGGTGTTTAGCTCAGAGCATTCATCATGGCCCCTGTCTTAGGTTGTCCCCCTCTGGGGATCTTACCCGTCACTGGGTACCATGTGTTTTGCTCACTGAGAACCCACTCCATGGCCTGTCTTAGGTTGTCCCCCTATGGGGATCTTACCCGTCATTGGTCACATGGAGGGCAGAGGAGGTGGCAGTGGGTCATCTGCGAAACTTAATTCCTGAGTTGCCAGCCTGTGATATTTTGACCTGATGAGGTTTTATTGCCTCTAGCCATTGATGAATAAATTATGTAATCTTATTAATTACACAAGGCCCGACAGTGAGGATAAGGAGAAGGAGAAGGAGGGGGAGGGGCCCAAGTAGAGGGAGAAGGTAGGGTAAGAAGTCATATAATCCTGTCCACAGTGGGTTGTCCTGGAGGTCCCGTTGCCTCCTCTCCAAGTCTTCCTGGAGCCTCTTAATCTTGTCCTGGACGATTCCTGATTTATTGGCGTAAAAGCAGCATTTTTCCTGTAAAAACAAACATACGCCTCCTTTTTCGGCCGTTAGTAGGTTTAGTCCTCTCCTGTTTTGTGGGACTACCTCAGCCAGGGAATCTAGCTGTTGTTGAAGATAGGTCTCCCTCTGATACAGGGAGGGCCTCATTTCCAGGGATGATATTTACATCTGGGATTAAGGTGGCTGGGGCACAAAGGCCCGTCCAATTGGTGGGCAGAAAGTCATAGGCCATCCCGCCTCCACAAACATAAACCATTCCAGAAGGTGGGCAGCATTGAGCATTGGGATCAGCTGTGTTAAAAGTACAGAAGGAAGGATGAATGTATCCCACATCTATACTGGAATTATTAGGGGAAGGCGGGGCCCAAATGCAAGTTCCAGGGGAAACATTGGGAAAAGCTGGACGGGGATGGGGAAGGTGGCTGAGTAATGTTTTAAGGTCGTACAGGCAACTGTACTGCAAGCAGCCAGAGAGGCCCAGATTGGAGGCAAAGCCAGAAATCCTCCACAAGGGAGGGAATTGTTTAGTTTAGTAGGGTGAAGGACCATTTTAGGAACAGTCCTCAGGGGTGGGACACTCCCTAGAGAAGTGATTGTCAGTGTCCTCTTGTTGGGACAAATATTTTAGGTCTCTCGCTGGTACCCAAATGGGTCTTTTTTCATCTTGAGGGAAGACACATCCAAACCCTCTCCCTGCTGTGAGGAGTGGATCAGGCCCTCTCCAGGCCCCAGTCAATGGGTCCCTCCATCTTACCCAGATAGAACTGTAGGTAATGGATGAGGACCAATGTTTTTGAAAAGGGGAGAGTTGTTTATCTTCTTTAGAAGAGTTTAAAATATTTAGGGTAAATAATGCCTTTTTTAGTTGGTCGTGTGGGGGTAAGGATTCCCCCTTTTGTTTTTGTAATTGAGACTTGAGAGTCTGATTATATCTTTCAACGATAGCTTGGCCCCGGGGGTTGTATGGGATGCCTGTAGAATGTGAGATTTTCCAGTTCTGGAGAAAATCTACAAAGGCCTTGCTTACGAAGCAGGGGCCATTATCTGTTTTAATTTGATCAGGCAGCCCAAGAGTGGCAAAACATTGAAGCATATGACTAATGGCATGTTTAGATTTTTCCCCGGCATGTGCTGATGCCCAGCAGGCACGGGAAAAGGTATCAACTGAAAGAAAAATATATTTAAGTTTCCCAAATGGAGAATAGTGTGTGACATCAATTTGCCACAGATGATTAGGGCGTAGCCCTCTAGGATTGCTTCCTGTAGTTTGAAGGGGGGGTACTTGGAGGAAGGGCTGACAGGACTTACAAGTCCGGACAATTTTTTTAAGGTCCTTGACTGGTACCTGTGGAAACCTGTGCTTGAGACCTCTCCAGTTGACATGGGTCAATAAGTGGAAGCGTGTAGCTTCTGTAATAGTATTACACTGAGGCATAGAAGCCATTTTATCAGCCAAATTGTTTCCTCGAGAAAGAAATCCCGGTAAGTTTTGATGACCCCTGAGATGTTGAAGAAAAATGGGGTTAATTCTTTGTTTGAGTAGGGAACGAGCTTGAATCATCAGAGGAGATATAGGGTTGGAGTCCAGTCTAATATGGGCCTCAACCAGGTTGGGTAATAAATTAACAACATAAAGGCTGTCAGAAAATAAGTTAAATGGCTCTTGAATAGTGTCCAAAGCTAGAACGACAGCAAATAGTTCTTTGAATTGTGCTGACCCCTCAACCTCATGAGAGACTGACTTTATGGGCATAGGCTCTTTTTCCTGTTTTAAGGGAGGGTAAACGACTAGGGAAGCCCCCAGGTGCCCTCCATCAGTAAACACGGTAAGAAAGTCAGGGTTAGGTTGAGACAGAAAAAGCCTGGGGGGCTTCCATTCTAATCTGGAGAAAGAACTCATCCATTTGTGGGGGCCATAATGGCAATCAATTTTACCTAGAAACCCCTCGAGAGCCATAGCAACTCTATTATTATTTCTCTGAAGCCAGGTGAAATCTGTTATCTTAAAGGGGGTGACAATAAGGTGAGGTTCTGTGCCAAACAACCGGACAGAGGTGTCTCTGCCCTTGATAATGCAATCAGCAACCTGGTTGGTTATAGAATAAACTCTGGGGACCCCACCGATTGAGAGGTGGACCCATTGGATGGGTTCACCTTCCTGGGCCAACAGTGCAGTGCATAATGTTTCCCCAGAGAAAATGTAGAGGGAGATGGGCAAATCAGGATTGAACCTCTTTAGGGTCACAGTATTTATAGCCTGTTGTACCTTATGAAAAATTTGTTGATGACAAGGGGACAAAATTACCTGAGAGGAGAAGTTAAGGTCCTTTAGGAGGTCAAATAAAGGGGACAGCTCTTCAGTAGTTATGGGTATCCAAGGCCTCATCCAATTAATTTCTCCCAAAAGCTTGTGGAGTTGAGGCAAGGTGTAAGAATCCTGAATATAAAGTTGTGGTTTAACAGGTGAAACTGTATCTAGGGTAAGGATCGAGCCCAAGATCTTAAAGGGAGGCACAGTTTGAACTTTTTCTGGAGCTACTTTAAAGCCGTGAGTATGCAGGATAGTTAGACATTGGTGGGTAAGGTCCTGGAGTGTGGAGGAATCTAGGCACCCAAGAATAATATCATCCATGTAAATATAAAACAGGGTATCAGGGAGATTGATAAGAGAAGAGAAAATGGATGACAGGTAATATTGACAAATGGGTGGGCTATTTGCCATGCCCTGAGGTAAGACAGTCCATTCAAATCTCCTATCTGGGCCACAAAAATTAACAGCAGGTACAGAGAATGCAAATTTTTCCATGTCTCCTGGATGGAGAGGGATAGAGAAGAAGCAATCTTTAATGTCAATGATAGTAATATGGTATATATTGGGAATAGCTGGGATCCATGGGAGTCCCCTCTGGGGAGTTCCGAAGGGGATCATGCGTTCATTGATCTTTCTTAAATCATGTAAAAATCTCAGGACCCATTAGGCTTTTTTATGACAAAGACAGGAGAGTTCCAGGGACTAGTGGAGGGACGGATATGTCCGGCCTCCAACTGTTGATCAATAAGTATGTGGAGTTGGTGTAACTTAGAAGAAGGGAGAGGCCACTGCTCAACCCATACAGGATCCCCCGGTCTCCACTGGATTTTAAATGGGGGGGGCTGGGCAGTGGCCCTTAGAATTGGGGGTGTTTATTGGAGTACTTTTGTCTGAGTTGCTCAAAGTAAGGGTCATCTCTATAATTGGGATGATATTCCCTCCCTTCCTCAGACTGTTGTTGATATTCTTTTTTATCTAACAAATCATTATAAAAGGCCTTATGGTCAGTAGTGATGAAAGCCTCGGCATCTCCAAGGATGTCTTGCCCCAGTAAGTTAGCAGTGAGCCCAGTCACCACGAGAGGGCGGACTTTTCCCCTGTCCCCACCTGGGTCAGTCCAAGGGAGCCACGTGGCAGTCTCCCAGGAGGTGGATTGCCCGCCAATTCCCAGTAGGGGAGGGCCGGGCACAAGCTGCCAGGAGGGGGGCACTTCCTCCTTTCTCAGGACCGTTCGGTCCGCTCCAGTGTCAATGAGAAGTTTGAATTTTTTATTGCCAATATTCAAAATAATTTTGGGTCTAAGGCCGGAGACCAGGGGGACGGTCCAATAGGCTTTGATGGTCTCTTTCCCCTTATTTAACGGGGCTGGGGGAAGCCCCTGGAGGAGTTTAAAGGCTTTCCCTGTATGTTAAACTTCCATTTACATTCCTTAGCCCAATGAAACCCTTTATTGCATTTAGGGCAAAGGGTGTGAGGGGCGTTGGTCGTCCCCCCAGAGCGCGGAGGAGGCTTTGTCCTGTTGGGGCACTCTTTTTTAAAGTGGCCCTCGTCCCCGCATCCAAAACATGTCAAGTTTTTAGAATTTAACTGTAATGCACAGATCGTATTGGCCAAATCTCTCTGTTTATTTTCCTGAAGGGCGGCAGCCATGGCCCTAGCCTGATGGGAGATAGTGCCAACGTCCTTGGTGGCTACAATCCATCTACTCATGGAGTTGTCCTTGAGACCCGCACAGGCGAGGCGGTGATCGGCCGTCATCCCATCCCAGACCAACATTTTAGTAAACTGATCCCGTAATGCCCCTGGGGGAAATTTTCTTTGGAGACTTTTTTCCACCCTATCTATAAATGTAGCCAAATCCTCAGATGGTTTTTGAGTAATACTCATAAGGGGAGTTTCAGAGGGTCCCTCATCAAGCTTTTTCCATGCCGCCAAGCCCAGTGCCCTGACCTGGTCCCTATACGGGTCAGGTATAGCCGCCTGTTGAGTGCCTGTAGCATATTGATCAGAGGTACCAGAGAGCATCCCAAAAGTTATCGGCACAGGGGGCTGTTGATTTTGGTTTCGTTCTGCCTGTGCATGGCATTCATCTCTAAAAAAGGCACACCACTTAATGTATAGGGGACCTGACAAGACAGCCCTGACTAGATTTTTCCAATCTTGGGTTGTACAAGGTTGATGGGCAAGTCCCTGTAATAGGGTCTCAGCCCAAGGAGAGTTGGGTCCATCCTCTGAGACCGCCTTTTTAAGCTCCTTAAGGTCCTGAGCTTCCCACGGATACCAGGCAGCAGGGCGATTGCCCCCAGGATTTAGATTGACGGGAAATAAAAGAGTAGCTTTATTTTCTGACGGCTTGGCTGCCGAATATGGAGGGGCTGAGGGGGTCTCGGCGGCCGAATATGAAGGAGGGGCCGAGGGGGTCCAGAAAGGGTTAGTTGATGGAGGAGGTGGAGGAGGTCCCCCGGAAGGCCAGGGAGCACTCTCAAAGGGATCGAGTGAGGAGCATAAAGATGCATCCTTTTGGGGTTTTTTTAAAGCTGTATCTCCAGGAGGAGTAGCTGGATTAGGCTGTATATTATCTTTTTCTTCTGTCTTTTGTTTATGTTTGGTTGGCCTTGGAGGGAAGCAGGCCTTGAGGGCTGAGATCATAGGGAGGACCCCTGAGGGGGGTATTTGATCCTTCTCCACATGTGCCCGACAAACAAGGGCCTCTACCCTATCCCACGTGTCCCAACCAAAGAGATTTCCTTCCGGCAGCCATGGCGCCAGTTTGAGAAGGCAATCCCAGGTCTGTTGAGCCTGATTATCAGTCAAATTAAGCCCTCTACTCTTTAGGAGTGCCCTGAGAGATTCTAAGGCAGGATTGGATTTACAGTTAGACTGTCCCTCATTATAAAGTTGAGAGAAAAATGTCCATAAAATTAGGGCAATAGCAACCCACATACACATGAGTACAATACAACCACAAGGATCCAAAAGATAGGTAAACATGCTGTACAAAAGCCGCAGATGTAGCTTGTCTGCAAACTAAAAGTGAAAGGAAAGAGAAAGAGAACAAAGAGATGTTGATCAACAAGTACAGGTTATAGAAGCAAAGTTTAGCACATTAAATATAAAGACTACTTATGGGGGTACGCTCACCCGCATATGTACACCGATTGACCTCCTCAACGAATGTCTCTCAGGGGGCACTAGTCTGCCGGATTCCGAGAGCCGCACGTTAGGCGCCAGATGCCGGGCTCCGAGAGCCGCACGTTGGGCACCAGATGCCGGGCTTCGAGAGCCGCACGTTGGGCACCAGATGCCGGGCTCCGCCGGCGGGGGCAGGTAGTGCCGAGGGAAGGACCAGGCCCGCTGGTTCCTCCCGAGGGGCTGAGGAGGAGATGAGCGTCCGACGACTCAGACCTCTCCTGGCCACCGGAGAAAAACCACACTGAGTCGGGAGTCTTGTAGAAGCAGGAACTCGATTTATTGCTATGAACAGTTGCCTATATAATGTTGGGAAGAAGGCGGGGATTTTAGGATGGTGGGGAAAGGTAAGGGCCAATAGTAAAATGTGACTATTGAGATGATAATCCTAAATCCCATGCGGAAGTAGCAGGCAAGAAGCCGTTAGGCGTCTTGCTGAGTCACATCTGGCCAGAGGCAGATCACCAAACTTTAGCTAGGCTCAGGAAGTTCCACTAGGCCTCACACCTGGGCCTTTCAGAGCCCAACAATCCTGCAGCTGTGGAACATCTTGTGGCCTTGGGGCCAGGACCTTATCCTATTGAAACAGAACTGTAGCAATACCTAAACTGCTGACAAACTCCTCTGTTCTGCTGTATAAAAGGCACCCTGAGAAAAATAAAAATTGGCAGCTTGATCAGACTCCTGTCTTGTTGTCGGTTCCTTGTGGCTCTTATCCCTTTCATTTCAGGTTTTCTGGGGTCCGTGCTCTCTTTGAAGCCCTGCTGGCCAGGGCATCTCTCTTTTACAATTTTTTTTTTGTTTTTTTGAGGTAGGGTCTCACTCTAGCCCAGGCTGACCTGGAATTCACTACATAGTCTGTCAGGGTGGCCTTGAACTCATGGTGATCCTCCTCCCTCTGCCTCACGAGTACTGAATACTGGGATTAAAGGCGTTGCCACCATGCCTGGCCTTAAAATTTATTTTTAAAAAAATTTATTTTTATTTATTTATTTGACAAGAATGAGGGAGAGAGACACACACAGAGAGAATGGGTGCTCCAGGGTTGAAAATGAACTGCAGATGCGTGTGCCCCCTTGTGCATCTGGCTAAAGTGGTTCCTGGGGAATCGATCCTGGGTACTTTGGCTTTGCAGACAAATGCCAGCCTTTAAAATTTATTTTCATTAGATAAGGGCTTATTTAGTATGCAAAGAACACGTGTTTGCATCATCCTTTGCCACCTCCCTGCCCCTGCTTTGAATATGCCTTCCTTATTAGGAATGCAGGTCCACCCCATGAAGATTGTGTGTCATGCATTTTGGAGGCAGCAGTTATGGGGGAGAGGTTATGTCTCTGTGAAAAATGGCCAAATTTGTGGCTCTAACAATCTTTCTGCCCCCTCTTCTAAAAAATTCCTGATCCATGTTGAGTGGGTTTTAAGTCTACTTCAGTGATGGGCTCTTAGGAGCCTCTAGATCTCTGGTTTGGCAGGTGCTGACTGTCCTCAGTGTCTTTCTACTTCATCCTTGTGATGATATCAGATTCACTAAGAAAGCAGCACTATGGCTCATTTCCCCAATTCCTCTGTGGTTTCAGCTGTGGCTGGAGTGAATTGCGCTCGGTCATTTATCTTCTCACATCCAGCTCCCATCTGAAAAAGATAAGCAGAATCTCCAATGGACAGTGAAGTCAGAACAGGCTAAATGGGATAACCATTATTAATTTAGAGAGTTTAAAGACTGTAGACCCTCTTATATGTCAAGATGAGTGGGAAGTAGACATTGGGAAGCAAAATTGTTACCTGGATATGATTCTGACTTGTTTCCCAGTTCCGGATATGACTTCCTTTCCACTGAGGGGATCTGTTAGCCAATCCAAGCAGCATTTCTTTACTCAACATGGTTGTGTGCCACTATTGCACTTGTGTGCGCATCACATCAGGTTGTTTGCTTCTGAGTCACTTAGACTTCAAGTTGCTTGGACAGATTTGGCCATTTTACCTTGGTAGCTCATGTAGCACCTTCCATAAGTAGATGGACTAATTGTCTGGGGACTGGCTCACTTCTGGATTCCACCCAAATTTCTACATGGTCCATGCAGACAGTGTATGGTGCCATCAGCAGTAGGGTCTTACTATTAACCTCTGGTGGGTAATCAAGCGGTCTGACAGAAGTCTTCTTTCTTTTGGGAGATCGAGTAGGTCTTTCTGATCAACAGCTCATTGTGGATATAAACCACATCATGGTACAGGGAATGACAGGCCAGTACCAAGGGAAAAGAAAAAAAGAAAGACAGAGAAGAAAGAGAAACAGGAGAAATCTAAGGTTAAGCTTTGTCTTACCTTCTCCAGAGCCCTTAAATTCAGGTGCTCCCCCTAAGGTCCTCTTGAGGGTTCCACCATTTAGTCTAAATTCCAGGATATAGGATTCTATGGTACCAGTTTAATTTGGGTTGAGTTTTGTGTCCCCCCTCACCCTTCCCCTTCCCCCAAGCCCTACACTCCCTATTGTGCAAGCCTCAAGATGCTATTCACTTATGTCAGCAACTCGGGCTTATCCAGGTTAGGAACTGCATATGAGTGAGATCATGCCACAGTTGTCTTTCTGTGCTTGTGTGAGTTCACTTAGAATGATCTGTTCCAAGCTCGACCATTTTTCTACAAATTTCAATGTGTCATTTTTTTCTTACTGCTGAGTAGAATTCCATTGTGTAGATATACCACATCTTGGATATCCATTCATCAAATGACGGGCACCTGGGTTAATTACATTTCTTAGCTATTATGAATTGAGCAGACCTAAACATGGTCACACAAATATCTCTGAACTGAGATGTGGAGCTTTATAAGTGCCCAGTAAGGGAATAACAGGGTCTGTTTGTAACTCAGTATTCATCCTTTTCAGGAGTCTCCATATTGATTTTCATAGTGCTTGTACCAGCTTAAACTCCCAACAACAGTGAATGAGTGTTCCTATTTTTCCACATTTTTGCCAACATTTGTTTTCATTTGATTTTTAAATGTTTGGTATCCTTACTGGGGTAAGGTGGAATCTCATAGGTGTTTTAATTTGCATTCCTCTAATGGTTAGGGATGTTGAACATTTTCTTAAGTGTGTGTTAGCTATTTGCAATTCTTCCTCTGAGAACTCCCTATTCATTTCTCTGCCCCATTTTGGAGTGTGCAGTTGGATTTTTTATTGTTTAGTTCTTTGAGTTCTTTGTAGATTCACTTTATTTATTTATTTATTTGACAGAGAGAAAGAGCAAGAGAGGAAGGGAGGACGGACGGAGAGAGAATGGGTGGACTAGAGCCTCCAGCCACTGCAAATGAACTCTAGACACATGCAGCACCTTTTGCATCTGGCTAATGTGGGTCCTGGGGAATCAAACCTGGGTCCTTTGGCTTTGCATGCAAGCACTTTAACCACTAAGCCCGACCTGCAGACCCTTTGTAGATTCTAGATACTTGGCTTCTGTCAGTGGTATAGGTGGTTAAGATTTTCTTCCACTCAGTGGGTAATCTATTGGCTCTGCTAATGTCATGTTTGTCTTTGCAATACCTTTTTAGTTTCATGAGATTCCATTGGTTTAGTGCTTGTTTAATTTCCTGGGTTCCTGGGGTTTGCTCAGGAAGTCTTTTCCCAGTTCTATACTGTGGAGCATGCCTCCTGTTTTCTCTTCCAGTAGTTTAAAGAGTTTCAGGTCTTATATTGAGGTCTTTAATCCATTTGGATTTAATTTTTGTGTATGACAAAATGAGTGGGGATAATTTCATTTTTTTACATATGGTCATCTAATTTGTCCAGCACCATTTGCTGAATATGCTGTCTTTTCTCCAGTCTACATTATTGGCACCTTTGTGAAAGATCAAGCAGCTGTAGTTACTTGACCTCAGGTCTGGGACTTCAATTCTCTTCCATCGGTCTATGCTTCTGTTTGAATTCCGGTACCATTCTGTTTTTGTCACTTTTTCTTTGTAACATAGCTTTAGATCAGATATGGTGATACCACAAAAGTGTTTATTTTCTCCCCCTTAAGGATATGTTTGGATGCTGGAGGCCTTCTGACATTTCATGTGCATTTTGAGATCATTTTTCTATCTCTGTGATGAATAGTGCTGGGATTTTTATTGATATTGCATTAAATATGTATATTGTCTTTATAGAATTGTCATTTTCCACAATATTAATTCAACCCATCCACAAGCATGGGAGGTCTTCCCATCTTCTCAAGTCCTTGATTCCTTTTTTTAAAAACTATTACTTATTTATTTGTAAGCACAGAGAGATAGAGAGAAGAGAGACAGATAGAGAGAGAATGGGCATGCCAGGGCCTGTAGCCACTGCAAACAAACTCCAGACACATGTGCTCCTTTGCATCTGGCTTTCATGGGTCCTGGGTAATAGTACCTGGGTCCTTTGGCTTCACAGGCAAACACCTTTATAATTAAGCCATCTCTCCAGCCCCCTCCTTGATTTCTTTCTTGAGTTTCTTTATATTTCCATTATATAGGTCTTTCATATCTTAATTAGTGTTATTCCAAGGTGTTTAATTTTTTGTTGTTGTTGTTGCTATTGAAAATGGACAGTCACACTGATTTATTTCTCTGTATATTTGCCCTTTGAATCTAGAAAAGGTACTGATTTTTTGTGCATTGATTTTATATCCTGCCACTGTGCTAAAGGCATTTATCACCTTTAGGAGTTTTGAAATGGAGACTGTTGGGTCACTTATATATAGGATAATGTCATCTGCAAATAGGGCTAACTTAACTTCTTCCTTTCCAATTAGAATCCCTTTTATTTCTTTCTTCTGTCTTGTTGCTTGGGCTAGTACTTCTAGTACTATGTTCAAGAGCACTGGTGAGAGTGGGCTCCCCATTTTGTTTTGATGTCAGTGGGAACTCCTTGAATTTCTCCCCACTAAGTATTATTTGGGTTTTAGGAGCTTTATATACAGCCCATATTGTTTTGATATATAAATACTCCATGCCTATTTTTCCCAGTGTTTTGATTATGAAGTGGTGTTGCATTTTGTCAAAGGCCTTCTCTGCATCAATTGTGATGATCATGTGGTTCTTATTGTTAAGTTTGTTTACATGGTGTATTATGTTGTCCGATATCTGTATGTAAAACCATCACTAAATTCCTGGGATGAAGCCTATTTGATCAAGTCAGATAATGCTTTTGATATGTAGCTGAATTTGGTTTTCAGGCATTTTGTTCAGGATCTGTGCATCTAAGATCATTAGGGATATAGGACTATAGTTTTCTTTCCTTGTTGCATCTATGTCTGATTTTGTTATTAGGGTGATGCTAGCTTCATAAAAGGAGTCAGGAAGGATTCCCTGTTTTCCTATTATGTGGAACAGTTTAAGAAAAATTGGTTTCAGTTCTTTCAATGAAGATTTGATAGAGTTCAGGTGAGAATCCATCCAGTCCTGGACTTTTCCTTGGGTGGGGTTTTTGTTTACCTTTTTAATCTCCATGGAATTGATATGTTTGTTTAGGAGATTAATTAGTTTTGGTAGGTGGTAAGTGTCTGGGAATTCCTTCATTTTTTCCAGATTATTCAATTCTATGCTGTAGAGGTTTTGGAATTATGCCCTGATGATTCTTCCAATAACATTGACGCCTGTTGTGACCTCTCTATTTTCATTTCTGATTTGTTTTTAATTTGAGACTTTAACTTTTTTTGCTTGATCATATTGCCCAGGAGTTTGTCAGTTTTGTTTATTTTTTCAATGAACCAGCTCTTTGTTTCATCAATTTTTAAAATTGTTTTCTTAGTTTCCAATTCATCAACTTCTTCTCTAATCTTGATTATTTCTTTCTGTCTGGACCTTGTTGAGTTGGATTCTTCTGGTTTTTCTGGTGCATTTATGTGGACAGTCAGGTTATTAATTTGGTTTCTTTCTGTCTTTGTAATGAAGGTATTTACGGCTATGAATTTTTCCCTTATAACTGCCTTCATTGTGTCCCAGAGTTTTGGTAGGTTTTGTTTTCATTATCATTCAATTCTAGGAATTTTACAATTTCTATTTTTGATTTCTTCCATGACCCATTCATTGTTTAAAAGTATGTTGTTCAGTCTCCAGGAGCATGTGGGGTTCTTGATGTGTCTCTTGTTTTTAATTTCTAGGTTTAAAGCATTGTGATCTTACATGATGCAGGAAATTACTTCAATTTTCCTGTATTTATGAAGGTATGTGTTATGGCCGAATATATGATAGTTTTGGAGAAGGTTCTATGGGCTGCTGAGAAGAATGTGTATTCTGTAGAGTTGGGATGGAAAGTTCTGTATATATTTGTTGATCTATGATGTTGTTGAGTTCTATTATTTCCCTGTTGATTTTCTGCTTGGATGATCTGTCTATTGATGATAGTGGAGTATTGAAGTCTCCAACTATGATGGTGTTGGCATTTGTTTCTGTTTTATTGTCAGGTAGATTTGTCTTATAAACTGTGCTGCATCTGTGTTTGGCACATATATATGATTGTGATGTGGGATTTTCCTTGATTTTTGTGAGTTGTTTCTCTCTTGCTGCTTTTTACACTCTCTTTGTTTTCATTGTTAAGAATTTTAACTATGATGTGTCTTGGAGAGTTTCTTTTTTGGTCTTGTCTGTTTGGTGTTCTGCGGGCTTCTTGTATCTGCTGTGTGGGCCTCTTCATGAGAGACTTGGAAAATTTTCTCCAACAACTTGTTTGATGATGTTCTCTATTCCTCTGGCCTGGATTTCCTCTCCTGATATACCAGTGATCTGGATGTTTGGTCCTTTTAAGGTATCCCACTGTTCCCTTGTATTCTGTTCACTTGATTTTTATAACTTAGCAAAGTTTTTTTGCCCCCCCCCCCCCCGATCAATCTGTCTCATCTTCCAGGTCAGAGGTCTGTCTTACACATGAGTAACTCTGTTGATGAGGGGTTCTAAAGAGATTTTTACAATTTCTATTTGACTTTTGTTTTCTGTTGTTTTTGTTTGAATTATGCCCATCTATTTTTTGAGGTACCATTTCAATTCAAGTCCTGATTTTCTTGATGTTTCCTATAATTCATTCTTGCATTTCTTTTGTGATTATATATATATATATATATATATATATATATATATATATATACATATATACATATATATACATATGTATATATACATATACATATGTGTGTATATATATATATGTATATATATGTATTTATCCTTATATATATATGTACATATATGTATGTATCCTTTAATGCCATAATCATTTGATCAAGTCTTCATCAAGCTTAGTTAACTAGTGGAGTTCTTCTATTTCTATTTCTTTTTCTTCTTTCTTTCTTTCTTTCTTTCTTCCTTTGGGGGGGGGGTTTGAAGCAGGGTCTCACTCTAGCCCAGGCTGACCTGGAACTCGCTAAGTAGTCTCAGGGTGTTCTTGAAATCACGGCGATCCTCCTACCTCTGCCTCCCAAGTGTTGGGATTAAAGGTGTGCGCCACCATGCCCGCAAGTTCTTCCATTTGTTGACTTACCTTTTATTCAGTCTATCTCTTTGGAGGTTTCTAACATTTTCTACAATCAAGTTAAGCCTACTGTCAAAAGCTGAACACTCCAGCAGACAATTCTCTTCAATTCAATTGATACATTTGTTGGTTCTCTGATGGTTTGCTTCCAGTTCGGTGACTTGGGTTTTTTTTTTTTTTTTTTTGTGTGTGTGTGTGTGTGTGTGTGTGTTTTCATTTGGTAATGAATTTCTGTTGATTTCTCTATGATTTCATTGAAGGCTTTTATTTTAGGACATGGAAACCTTGATGGAGATCTCTCAGTTTTCTGAATTTCAATGGCTTTTTTGTGTTATTGTCTAATCATTTTAGGAAGACTCTTTATTCTATTGAGGAGGAAGCAAGTTATTACCCTTTGGCCCATGCACCCTCTGACTCAGGTAAACAGGGATGTTGGTACCCAGTGGCCAGTCAAGATCCTGGAGCAAAAGACCTGATTCCAGAGCTCCCATGGGGACCAGGCCTCCTCTCGCAAGGCCCAATGGGACCTACCAGGACTACCAGGGGACTGCATGGAGTCAGGGAAAGAAAACTGAGAAGTCTAATTATTAAATTATTATATTTATTGAGAGAAATACATCCAAGGAAAGGCACCCATGTGTCTAGAGAGCCCATGTGAAGGATCTGGGGAGGAAAATCATGGAAAAAAAAGAGAAAATAAAGTTAGATCCCATGTGGAGGGCCTGGAGGGAAAAGTGTGGAAAGAAAAAGGAAAGTCCAAGGAGCTCCTGCCATGTGGGGAGTTGAAGGGGATAAAGACCCATGAGGAGAGTAAGAGCTAGGGGACCCTCCCAGCTAGGTCTGGGCTAGGGCATAGGCTGAGACCCTCCCTGACCAGCCCAGACCTAGCCAAAGGAAAAAACTCATCCACAGCTGGAAGTTCCCAAGTGATCAGAGCGAGTGTGCCCTCCCCTTGCAAAGGTATTTATAACCCTAGGTTGGTGGGCTGCTTCCTGGCCAGGTGAACCAGAGGGCCAACTTGTTGGTTAGAGCTATGGTCTGTCTCAGGAAGAGCTTAACTCTGTCACCAAGTTCCGCGGCCTAAATTTGACCAACCACAATGTTTAAATCCTATGAAAGACCTCCCTCCCAGGAAGAGTCCTGATTGTTTATAGAAAAACAGGTCTCTAGGGGAGTAGGCAAAAGATAAGAAGTCAGCCTGTGCTTTTTCACTTTCAGGAGTCCAGTCTACTCTCCCCTCAAATCTGTAGCAGACCAGCTTTCCACTACCACAGACTTTTCTAATCATTCATTCAGCTATGTAGAATGTTTAACACAGGCATTACTTTTGGTTTTCCTTTTCTCTGGGAACTTCTTCAGGAATCCAGAGGCTCACATGAAAGGATAAAAAATACAGCCTAACCCCCCCCCCAAAGAAAGACCCCCAAAAGTTAGAAGTTTAAAAATACTATTGTGCCAAGTTCCCTGGTCACTCAGAAGTCACCCAGAGATCTGCCGCCTGGGCTCCATCCCCACAGCCCGACACAGCGGTGGTGAGGGAGAGAGCTCCTTCCTTTTGGAAAAGGAGTTCATATGGAAATTCGAACAAAGAAGTTGGGGGCAGGAGCTAGGGGCACCCCAGGCAGGTGAGGCAACCTCCATTGTGATCGGCTAAAACAAACAGTGGCGGCCCCCTGCAGTAGAGTGTCTCTGGAGGGTCTTTGAAATGGAGATTCCTCAGTTTCTTGTCTAGGCAGGTGGTTGGGGGCCGGAGCCTCCCAGGATGGAATGTTTCTGTAGTGTCCTTGAAATGGAGATTCCTCAGAGACTTTGGGGAGGGGAGGGCAGCAATTAAAGTGGCAAGGATTACAGAATTGAAGGGTTGGCACATTTGGCCGGCCACCTTATCTATCTGAGGCAGGCCTGGACCCCTTTTTTGTTTAGAATAGTCATGATTGATTTCTCACTACCTCACTCCAAAGAAGCCTTAACCCCAGCCTCCTAAGAAGCCCTATATACCTCAAATTCCAGACCCGGCTCTCTGCCAGTGGGTGGGTAAAAGGTCACACTTCTTGCTGTTCCAGAACCTGCTTTCTGGCCGAGTGACCTATCTTAACCGCAATTTGTCACCCCCACCCAGGAACCTGCGCAAATGCAGACCTCTGAGGCTACAGGATGTGTTACAAATTGACTGGTCCATGGTGCGCGGGCTTGGACAATTTAAAATAATTGGCCTAAGAACCATAAAATGTTACACATTGATTGGACAACACTGCGTGGGTACCCGAGGTTATGGAATGATTGGTTCACAACGCATGGGCTTTGTCTTAACCCTATAAAAACTACCCTGATTCTACATGCGGGGCCTTCAGCCCTCTACCCCTGTGTGGTGTATGACTGTGGGCCCCAGCGCACTGGAATAAAAATCCTCTTGCTGTTTGCATCAAGACCATTTCTCGTGAGTGATTTGGGGTGCCGTCTTTCCCGAGACTGAGCCCAGGGAGTCCTCCGGAGCGGGACTTTCACACACACCTCAGGTATACAAGGAATCCACCCCTGAGCCACAACTCCAGCCTGAATATACCATTTCAATGGCTGAACTAGCAAAATGTGTCTAAATAGTGAGTGTGAACAAGGCTACAGAGAAGCATGTGCCAAACTTATAAGGGAACTAAGATGGTACTTCATAATAATAACTTGGGTTGTCTGGACATGAATGCAGTAAAGAGGAGAGGAGGACCCTTGCATGAAATAGAGAATGCATGGGGAATAGATGGGGGATGGAGGGTGAATGTGTGTTTGGCTAAGGTTGAAACCCGGGGCTTGCACACACTAGGCAAGTGATCTGTCAAGGGGACAAATGTTAACAACTGTCCTGTTTCAGTTACCAGCAGAGTGTCAATCTTCCTAAATATATGGAGGCAGGCTTTGTGACCCAGTATATGATATATTTTAGAAAATGTTCCATGGGCTGTTAAGAAGAATGTGTAGTCTGTGGATTTGGGATGGAATGTTCTGTAGATGTCCATTCGGTCTAAGAGATTTATGGTTCTGTTGAGCACTCTTACTTCCCTGTTGAGTTTCTGTTTGGATGATCTATTACTGATAATGGTATATGGAAGCCCCCAACTATGATGGTGTTGGTGGTTATTTCTGTTTTATTGTCAAGTAGGTTTTGTTTTATGAACTGTCATTCCCCTGTGTTTGGTGCATAAAGATTTATGTTTGTGATATCTTCTTGATGAATAGTTCCCTTGATAAGTAGGAAGTGGCCTCCTTTGTCTATTTTGATTATTTTTGGCTCGACGTCTATTTTATCAGATATTTGTATAGCTATGCCTGCTGGTTCTTATTTCCATTTGCTTGGAATATCGTTTTCCACCCTTTCACCTTGAGGAGGTGTCTGTCTTTAGTGGTGAGGTGGGTTTCTTGAAGACAACAGACTGTGGAGTCTAATTTTCTGATCCACCCTGTTAGCTTGTGTATCTTGATGGGTGAATGGAGGCCATTGATTTTTAGGGTAATGACATTGAGGTTTGATTTGATCCCTGCCATATGATGGTGGTTTATGTGGTTTGGCATTTTCATGGACTTTGAAGTTTTTTGTGCCTTCTCTGAGTTAGGTTATTGTGAACTGCTTCTTGTAGGTACTTGAGGTTGATTATTGGATTCTTCTGTGTGGAGAATTTCCTGAAATCCTCTCTGTTGTTTTGGTTTTGTGTTCATATAGTTGTAAAGTTGAGTTTTGTCATGGAAGGTTTTTCTTTCTCGATCTATTATGAGGGACACTTTTGCTGGGTAGAGTAGCTTGGCTTGGAAGCCATAGGTTCTTAGAGTTTACTGTGTTCCATTCCAGGCCCTTCTGGCTTTCAGGGTTTCCATTGAGAAGTCTGAAGTGATTCTTATGGGGTTACCTTTAAATGTGATGTGTTGTTTTTCCCTAGCTGCTTTTAGGACTTTCTCTTTGGTATCAATGTTTAGAGTCTTAATGACAATATGTCTTGGAGAGTTTCTCCTTTGGTCCACTCTGTTTGGAGTTCTATTAACTTCTTGTAGTTTGAGAGAGTGGGAAAGTTTTCTTTGATTATTTTGTTAAATAAGTGCTCCATGCCTTTGGTCTGAATTTCTTCCCCTTCTGGTATTCCCATGATCCAAATGTTAGCGTGTTTGAGGGTATCCCACATTTCCTTCATGTTCTGTTAACAGAAAATTTTGAACTTATTGAAACTTTTGTACTCTTGAACTGTTTTTTTTTGTTGTTGTTGTTGTTTTGTTTTGTTTTGTTTTGTCTCCCAGATCTGAGTTTCTATCCTCCATATGGCTGACTCTATTCTTGAGAGCCTCTAAGGAGTTTTGGTCTTGTTCAGTTAGGTTTTCATTTTCTACTACTTTTCTGTGTATGGTTTCCATCCCTGTGTCAAGTTTCTTTTGCATGTCATTTTCTAATTTTCTTGGCATTCTTCCTTGCATTTCTTTATGTCTTCATTCAGCATAGCCAGCTGGAATTTTAGGTCCTTTTTTTTTTTCACTTTCCTTTATGTCCTTTAACTGTGTTTGGACCCCTTCCATTTTCTTATCTATTACATCTAGTCTAGTGATGACAGTGTCCATACAATTATCAGTCCTTTGATGCTTTTGTGAAAGTTCTTCCAATATATTGGTTAGGCTTGCATTGCTCATAACTTCACTTTAAGTCCTTGAGCCTATTGTCTCTTCTGTGTTTTGATTAGAGACTTCCATGGTAGGACTGGGAGATCTTATTGGATTTACTTGCATTTGATTTTTTATGTTACTTTATTTAGTTATTATTTATTTATTTATTTTTGCATTGTGGTCTGCCCATCAGAGTGTGGGAGCAGGGAGAATGGGACTGTGGTTGAGATGGGTGGGGAGGTGGTTGTGTGGGGTCTGCAAAAAAGTCAAGGGTCAAGACTCACTTGTGGGTGGGGTGGGGTGGGGTGGAGCAGAGTAGGTCTGAACAGAACATGTCTGAAGTCAGGCACTGGAGAAGTTGCATGCTCGGGGGAGCAGCAGAGTGGAGGGGGTCAGAATTCCCGTGGGGTCAGAGCCAAGTGGGTTGAATCTGAAGTTCGGGGCTGGGGTGGGGCCAAGCGCAGTGGGTGGAAGTCAAAGGGTGGGTGTGGCAGAGTGGAGCTATTCCACAGTTGGGGTGGGCCAGGGTGTGGTGGAGAGGGACAGGAGTTGGGGGGCTAAGGGGGGTCTGAAGACATGCAGGGGGTGGGGGGGAATCTATGAACTTCTGGGGGTGGGGGAGGATACTGTGACCTCCTGGGGGTGGGGGATGTGGATCCTGGCAATCACCTTTGCCTGGAGGTGCCAGTGAAACTATTGCCTGGGAGTCCTTGTCTGCAGTTACTGCGAGAGTAGCCTGAGACTGGGACTCTGGTTAGGAAGGCTGCTTGGCGTGATTTCTGGAGTGATGGGTTACCCGAGAGCATGGGAATCAGCCGATTCCCTTTTTTGCCCCTCTGCACCCTCCCACTGGTGATGTATTAGAGATTTCTCTCCACTAATAGCCCCAGTGACCCCTTGATTCCTTGCCTCTCCTTCCTGGGAGTTGCGGTGCAGTTAGGCAGGCTCCATCTTGACTGGAAGCTCACCACCATTATTATTAACAACCTGTTTTGCATGTATATATCATGTGTTGTTACCCTCTTTTCCCTTGTTCCTGCCCCCATTCCATTGAGATGCTCCTGAGTGGGGTTGCAGGTATTTACCATTCCTTTTCTTTAACCCTATTGAGTTAAGTTAGGTTTTCTTGCATGATCATGGGTGAAGGGTGTTTTTTTCTTTACTTTTCTTTCTTTCTTTCTTTCTTTTTTTTTTTTTTTGAGGGTGTTTTAATAGAATGGGCAACTTACCAGCAGTTACACAATTAATGAACATAACTCCCCTTTCCCAGTAATCATTATGTGCAATTAGCTTCTCTGGAGGTGTGGAGTCACATGTCTCCTTCCTTCCCCCATGAAGGTGATGTATTGACAGGCTCAATCTTTGCATTAAATTAAAGCTGCTATGAATTCATGGGTGTAATGACTATGTGTCCCCAAAGACACCGTTTCACAGCCCTCCTCCCCATGACACGGGAGTCTCTCTATGACTCAGGAAGTAAGAGAAACAACACTCAGGAGGTGGACAATACCCAGAAGTCTCAGAAAGCTCCTACAATCCACAAGCTCCACAAGTTCCCTCCACAAGGTTATATAAACAGTAAGAATTTCCAGAAAGAGGAGACATTCCAAATGGTCAAGCCCCCTTCATGTTTTACAAGTATCTCCAGGGATACAGCTTTCATGAGTTGTCACCCATGGGAGGGGGGGAACTTTTACTGATGCTTATACAATTTAGTCATCCATTGGCCTGTACATATCTCCTCATCCATATTCCCCAATAAACTCACTGGCTCACTGGGCTGGACTTGAATGGCATTACTTCTTTGGTCTGTCATTGGCACCTTATTTGGGGTGAATAAATATTTGATCACACCTCTGCAGAAGTTGATGCAATGATAGGTTGGCTGTATTGTGGAGATGTGAATATTTTTACAGGACATTGCTCAGGACTAAGGAGGAAAGGAGACTGTTCCCTTGCCTTTCACGCTGTGCATCCCTTGGTGTACACCTTTGGTCTCTCAACGGCTGTGTCCAGTGTGCAGTGAGTAATAATGTCAGAACACTTCATGTTCTGTACACTCACCAAGCCTTGTGCTGCTGGCCTATATGCACTCTCTCCAGAATGTAAAACATTTTTACTCTTTTTTGGAGCTAAATTGGAGTAACTGTCAGTGTTTATCCTCTGTTACTGGCTATTAAACCCAGGGTCTACTGTATGCTAAGCAAGTTCTTGTGTACTGAGCTACACCATCAGCTCTTTATTTTTCTTAGAGATGAAGTCTCATTATGAATCACTGGCTGGCCTCCAACTCAGGATGCGCCTATTACATTATGATGCTCATCTCTCCTGACACAGTGCCGCAGACAACCCAGTGGGGATGTCTCTGCAGGGGGACCAGGCTTGGATATTCAGGTAAGGAACGGATTCGACGCGACAGACAGACAACACAGGTTGTGATTGCTGCTGCAAAGAACTTTACTTTCAGGCCTCAGTTATATACAGAAACAATCAGGAACTGCTCCATTTGGCAGGTTTTCAAAAAATGAAATCAGTACAATAACTCCTTATGACATATACTCAGTATAAACTTGCTATACCCAGGAACTTCCTCTTTCTGTAGCTGCTGGAGGACCAGACATTTGTGGTTAATGACTAACATCCAAAGATTTCTAATATTAACATCCTACATTCACATTGGGGTCCCACATTTCATCCCAAACTCTTAGGTCTTTCAACATTCATTCTTGACTTAAAGGGTTTCCAAATATATCATACAATCTTTTATTCCTAACAGCAAAGAATACATATACTTTCCATCTAAGTTCTTGTTGCTGTTTATCCGTCAAACACACCATGGGGGCCGGCTTCTCCTAATCATTTCCTATATGCTCAATGAATAATATTTGATTCTCTTTCCTTTAAATGTTACCCATCTGATTAGATTTTCATCATATTTTCCTGTCCAAGGGAGTGGTGCATCAGTAGGATCAAAATTATAAGGCCCTCTATATTTAGGTGGTTCCCTCCATCTGCCATGAATCAGAAACTGCAGACCGCCAAACAGTTCTGTTAGTGGAGGGTCATATGGAGTTAAAGTTACATTCTCAGCAAGAATAAAAATTAGCTATTCAAGCTTTTCAGACACAGCCGGCGTCGCGGTTAAGGCTGCTGGGGTTACTGAGGCTAGGGCTGTCTCCATAGGTGGAAGCTTCTGTTTTTGTACTCTTAGTTTCTGGAACATCTAAAGGCCCATCGAGATTATCTGCTGAGAGCATGATTTTATCAGTATAAAGTTGAGTGGGCTTAGTTCCTAGAATCAATAAGGCAAGCACCCAGAGAAAGAACACACTGCAGAATGAGACCCAAATCACAAAACACCAAAGACTCTGCCAGGGACCTCCAGGGGGCCTAATCACGTGTGATGCGAAACCCCAGGTCTAGTAGCCATTCGAGCTGTTCAGGCTCTATGCTACACAGACTCCACTGGAGTTGGTGTGGCAACACAGACTCTTTTTTAAATATTTATTTACAAGGTGAGACAAAGAGAATGCAAATGCCAGGACCTCTAGTGACTGCAAATGAACTCCAGATGCATGTGCCCTTTTGTGCATCTGGCTTTATATGGGTACAGGGGAATTGAACCTGGGTTTTTAGACTTTATAGGCAAGTGCATTAACCACTGTACCATTACTCCAGCCCCAATACATATAATCTTTAAAAAATATTTTATTTATTTATTTATTTATGGGGGAGAGTGGAGGGAGAGAGAGAGAATGGACACAACAGGATCTCTAGCCACTGCAAATGAATGCCTCCAGATGTATGCACCACTGTGGTTTGATTCGTGTGTCCCCCATAATGCCAGCTGATGGAAATTTGAGAACTAACATGTCCTGGAGGCATTGTACTGTTGGGGGTGGGCTTATGCGTGTTATAGCCATTTTCCCCTTGCCAGTGTCTGGCACACTCTCCTGTTGTTGTTGTCCTCCTGATATTGGCAAGGAGGTGATGGCCATGCTCTGCTCATGCCATCACTTTCCCCTGCAATCATGGAGCTTCCCCTTGAGTCTATTAGCCACAATAATCCCCCCTTTTCCTCCCACAAGCTGCTGTTGGTTGGGTGCTTCCTGCCAGCAATGTAAACCTTACTAAAACAGCCACCTTGTGTACTGGCTCCTGTGGGTACTGGGGAAACAAACCAGGGTTCTTAGGCTTCACAGAAAAGTACTGTATTTGGTAAGCCATCTCTCCAGCCCCGCTTCATATATTTTTTTAAATTTACTTTTATTTATTTGTTTGAGAGAGAGATACAGAAATAGGCAGGGAGGGAGGGAAAGAGAGAGAGAGAATGGGCACACCAGGGACTCCAGCCACTGCAAACAAACTCCAGACACATATGCCCCATTGTGCATCTGGCTTACGTGGGTCCTGGGGAATTGAACCTGCATCCTTTGGGTTTGCAGGCAAATTCCTTAACTGCTAAGCCATCTGTCCAGCCCCCCACTACATATATTTTTTGCATGATGGTTGTTTGTCATTGAATGCGGTTTTGGGTGGTTAATATATACTTTAGTTTATGTCATTATGTTAAAAGATGATATCAAACTTATTTTTTAATCATTTTAAGTAGAAACTTATGGGGCTTGAAATATGTAAGCATCTGTCATAGTTTGATGCAGGTATCCCCCATAAACTTAGGTGTTCTGAGTGCTAGGTTGCCAGCTGATGGAGATTTGGGAAGTAACACCTCCTGTAGGCAGTGTGTTGTTGGGGGCAGTCTTATGGGTATTATAGCCAGTTTCCCCATGCCAGTGTTTGGCACACTCTTCTGTTGCTATTGTCCACCTTATGTTGGCCAGGGGGTGATGTCCACCCTCTGCTAATGCCATCATTTTCCCTGCCATCGTGGAGCATCCCCTTGAGTCTATAAGCCAAAATAAATCTTTTTTTCCCCAAAAGCTGCTGTTGGTGGGGTGATTTCTGCCAGCAATGCAATCCAGACTGCAACAACATCACAACCATCCATCTCCTGAGCTTTTATCAGCTTTCCAAACAGGAACTGTATAAATGTATAATTTCTGCACACATTTTCCAGCACTTTATTTATGTTCATTTTTCAAGATAGAGTCTCAGTCCAGGCCAGGGTGGCTTAGAATTCACTATGTAGTCTCAGCCTTGAACTCATAGTGATCCTCCTATTTTAGCCTCCTAAGTGCTGGGATTAAAGTCATGTGCCAACATGCATGGCCATTTTTCTATTTTTGTTTTGTCTTTTTTTCTAATAATTGGATCAGTTTTTTAATTTTTTAATTTTATTTTTTTGAGAGAAAGAGCAAATGTGCAAGTGAGTGAGAGGCATGACAGAGTTATATATATTTTTTTTTTTCAAGCTGCACTCCTCTTGAATGATCTGAACAGTTCATGTTTAACTTCTTGCTTCTGTAAATCAGCTTGCTTAACAATAGCACTGCCATTTTGCCTAGCTCTAACTCAGACCTAAGATGGATGCCTTCCCCCTCTTGGAACGTGGCCTCTGAGTAACCCAGGACCCTCCGATAATATAAGATGGATGTCTTCCCCCTCCAGGAACGTGGCCTCTGAGTAACCCAGGACTCTCTGAGGAGATAAAATGTTCCAGGGACGAGCTAACCACAGGGTCCCGACCCCACTCCATCTGTTGCCTAAGATAACTGCCCAGGTGGCTCTGACTAATCCTGTTGAAGGTCACCTATATGTAACCAACTGAAATGTTTATCTATAAACCCCTCCCTGCTGTGTGGTTTTTTGTCTACCAACCCCTCCCTGCTGTGTGGTTTCTATGAACCCCTCCCTGCTGTGTGGTTTTTTGCTTTAAAAACTCTCTGTAACCATAGGTCGGGGTCCATCATCTCATTGAAATGCTCAGACTCCTGCTTGCCGGCTAAATAAATCCTTTTGCTACTTGCATCAACTCTCGCCTCTGGTGGTCTGTAGGCGGACAGAGTACTGGAGGGATCTGTTAGGGTCCTACATTCCTATGCATGTGGGCACTAATGTGTGTTTTATGGTGCTGTGTACAGGTAAATAATAAAATCCACAGTTTTAAGATTAAAATTCTCACAAGAAAAAGGGAGGAATGAATGATCTGAAAAATTAATGTTTAACTTCTTGCTTCTGTAAATCAGCTTGCTTAACAATAGCACTGCCATTTTGCCTAGCTCTAACTCAGACCTAAGATGGATGCCTTCCCCCTCTTGGAACGTGGCCTCTGAGTAACCCGGGACCCTCCGATAATATAAGATGGATGTCTTCCCCCTCCAGGAACGTGGCCTCTGAGTAACCTGGGACCCTCCGATAATATAAGATGGATGCCTTCCCCCTCCAGGAACGTGGCCTCTGAGTAACCCTGGGACCCTCCGATAATATAAGATGGATGTCTTCCCCCTCCGGGAATGTGGCCTCTGAGTAACCCGGGACCCTCCGATAATATAAGATGGATGTCTTCCCCCTCAGGAACGTGGCCTCTGAGTAACCTGGGACCCTCCGATAATATAAGATGGATGTCTTCCCCCTCCGGGAACGTGGCCTCTGAGTAACCCAGGACTCTCCGAGAAGATAAAATGTTCCAGGAGCTAGCTAACCGCAGGGTCCGACCCCACTCCATCTGTTGCCTAAGATAACTGCCCAGATGGCTCTGACTAATCCTGTTGAAGGTCACCTATATGTAACCAACTGAAATGTTTATCTATAAACCCCTCCCTGCTGTGTGGTTTTTTGTCTACCAACCCCTCCCTGCTGTGTGGTTTCTATGAACCCCTCCCTGCTATGAACCCCTCCCTGCTGTGTGGTTTTTTGCTTTAAAAATGCTCTGTAACCATCTGTCGGGGTCTGTCATCTCATTAAATGCTCAGACCCTGGTGCACCGGCTAAATAAATCCTCTTGCTATTTGCATCGACTCTCGGCTCTGGTGGTCTGTAGGTGGACAGAGTACTGGAGGGATCTGTTAGGGTCCTACACTCTCTCAGGCCATTTCTGACACTTTTTCTCCTCATTTGTTGCTTTAAACTGTCAGCTTGAATTACCATCATTTCACAACCAATTCTATGAACTTATTTTGGATGATTTCCATCATTTCTTTTTTTCTTTGGTCTCAAGAAAATGTTCCTTTTAAAGTTCCTTCTGGTAATTTCTAGAGAAAATCCTTACACCATCTCAGGGACTGTCATTACCTAAGACCCTTTCTGCCCAGTTCTCAGCTTCTGCCACTGTGCAGAATCCTTCCCATCTGTATGCAACAGACTCTCACCTGGGATGGATGAAGCTTATCACAGTAGAGCTCTTTCAAAGAGTTGGGACACTTCACTGCTGCCTCTTCTCCTGACTCTACTTCCCTTCACCTCCCACACAATGAGGGTGGGACCCACATGCCAGTTAGAGGAATGATGCTCCTACTTTTGTAAAGCAAGCAGAATTTTGGGGTGTTTTGTTTGTTTATCATGGCTTTTTTGAGACAGTGTGTCAAGTACCTCAGTCTGCCTCAACCTCACTATTTAGCCAGAGATTGCCTTGAACTTTATTTTCTAAATATCTTATTTTTATTCATTTACTTATTTTAGAGAGAGAAGGAGGGAGGGATGGAGAGAGATAGAGAGAAAGAGAGAAAAAGTATGAGTGAATGGGTGCACTAGTGCCTCTAGCCACTGCCAATGAAATCCAGATATATGTGCCACCTCCTGTACTTGGCTTTATGTGGGTCCTGGGGAATTGAACCTGGGCTCTTTGGCTTTGCAGGCAAGCACCTTAACCAGTAAGCCATCTCTTCAACTTTGCCTTGGACTTTGGATGCTCCTGTCATCACATACTTATTGCTGGGATTAGAGGCAGGTACAATACTCCTTGTTTAAGTGATTATTGGATATTGAACTCAAGGCTTCATGCATGTTAGGCAAGCACTCTATGGACTGAACCACAGCCTCATCCATATTTTATTCTTTTTCAGTTTTCCCTTGCCAGAAATCTCAGAGCTGAATATTCCATTAGAATAATTTCCTTACCATAGGCACAGGCATATTTATTTTCTTTTGTGGGGTGTGTGTGTGTGTGTGTGTGTGTGTGTGTGTGTGTATAAATTTAGTCATATGCTTTCATCCCATAATCATATTTTAGGTAATCTTTGGTGATGCTGGATCCTCCCCCTGCCCCAAACAGCCCTTGTGGGTGGGGGTAAGAAGGCACAGAGTCAACAACACAGACTCCAGGAGTCAGGTGAGAAGCTGAAAGCAGACTCATTTATTGAGGAAAAAGACATCTCTATATACTCCTTCCCTGCTTCCCATTGCTCCTTTTGTATACCCCTTCCCCGCTTCCCATTGGTCCTTTTGTTGTTTGGCATTGTCTTGTCCCTTTTCCATGGTCTCATTTCCTGCATCAGTGGTATTGTCTGGGTGTTTAGGCAGGGTTTAGGTTGGCTCACAGGGGAAGTAGCAGTCGTGCATGTGCTGTGAACTCAGGGCTTTGTCCCAGGGCCCCCTGGCTATGTTTCTCCTACACTTTTGGGCTAAAGTTTCTAGATAGATGAGAATAGAAAAAAATGGATTAAATATGAGTTGAACTCAAAAAAGCAACTCCAGGAGGCTGGTGTGATGGCTCAGTGGATAAAGACCCTACATATAGCAATAGTAAGCATCTGTAATTTTATGGTGCCTACTGCAAAAAAGATGTGGAGACATGAGAATCCTTTGAAAGCTCAGCAACCAGCTTGCCTGGATAATACAATGGTGAACAATGAGGCAATGCCACAGACAAGGTAAAGGGCAAGACCTGACAGGGAAGATTGTCCTCTAAGATCCACACACACAGTGGTACATGTACCACAGTACACTCAGCAATTTCGTTGGAATGGTTATGTACAACCTCATCACAGCCGTGAACAACATGAATGTATTTGGTTACCTCTAAATCCTTAGTGATTGGCACATAGAACAAATCTGTCCTGTGTGTGTGTGAATGAACGAGATACTTTAGAGGTTCGTGAACCTTTTGATAGTGTACCTTATGAAAAAATTTAACACTTCAGAGCTGTAGAATCAAGTTCCACAAAATAATTCTTGTAAAATTTAAGTAAGCTTAAGATTTTTGTGTTGGCCCTCATTCATATCTATCCTGGTCTACAGTTGGACATGTACTGAAGAGGGGAAAACTGCTTGATGAACACAGTAGAGTTGTTACTGCCACCATAGATGTACAGAATAATGAAAATTTATGAGGTGTTGGAATGGTGAGGTGGGCTTAGTTCCTTTGTGTTTATTTCAATCATATTACAGTGAATAAAAATTGGAGTGGGCAGTGGCTAACAAAACCTGTATCCTTGAATTCAGAGGTAGGAACTTTACTCCAATGCAAAGTAAAGAAAAGAATCTGAATAGTAGTGAGAAGAAAAGAAGAGACCTTGATAAACAGTGACAACTTACATTTACGGAAGGTTCATACCCCTTCATCATACTAACATATATGCATTGTTTACTGCTGTGAGGGTTCGTGCATTAAATTATCCCTGAGGTTGCTTCTGGAGAGTATTCATTATTTGATGAGAGGTGAATATGCCTACATCTTATTCATCATATTGTTCCTTACTTGTAAGGTTTTCTCCACCATCATATACAATATTATTAAATATTATACTTCCAAATTCCCCATGCTCATTTTTTTGAGGTAATGTCTTCCTTTACCCTAGTAATTCACTATGTAGTCACTGGCTGGCCTTGAAATCAACATCAGTCCTCCTACCTCTGCTTCCCAAGTGCTGAGATTAAAATTGTGTACCACCATCCCTGGGTATTTATTCTTTTAATATATTTAAAATTATATTTATTTATTTATTTGAAAGCAGAGAGCGGTAGAGAGAAGAGAGGCAGATAGAGAAAATGGGTTCACCAGGGCCTCCATCCACTACAAATCAACTCCAGATGCATGCACCACCTTGAAAGAGTTGGGACTTTTCATCCCTGCCTCCCTTCCTTGCCTCTGATTCCATCCATCTTAAACACACTGAGGTTGGGACCCACATGCCATTTAGAGGAATGATGCACTTACTTTCACAAAGTATGCAGAATCTTTGGGTGTTTTGTTTTTTTTTTTCCTTCCTTTGTTCTTTGAGACAGGGTATCAGGTAGCTCAGTCTCAAGCTCACTTTGTAGCCAAGGATTGCTTTGAACTTTATTTTTTTAATATTTTATTTATAAGAGAGAGAAACAGAGAGAATGGGTGCACCAGGGTCTCTAGCCACTGCAAGCGAACTCCAGATGCATGTGCCACTTTGTGCATCTGAATTTGCATGAGTACTGGGAAATCAAATCTGTGTTGTTAGGCTTTGCAGGCAAGTGGCTTAACTGCTGAGCTATCTCTCTAGCCCCCAACCCCCATGTTCATTGTTTACATGTGGAATTACACTGAAAGCATTTCAATTGTCTCAGCAAGAGGTTTTCTTTTCTTCTTTAAAAAACAAACATCAAAAAAACAAACAAACAAAAACTTTTGTGTCTTTTTCCTTGTATTGATGTCTGTTTGTGTGTGGAGTGTGAAGGTTGACATGTTTGTGTCATGCCACACATGTGGAGGCTGTCAGACATCTCCATATCTCTGTTTTTAATATTAATTAATTAATTTCCAAACAGAGCGAGATAGAAGAGAGAAAGACAGAAAATGGACACTCCAGATACTGCAAATGGTCTCCAGACACATGTCCCACTTTGTGCATCTGACTTTACATAGGGACTGGGGAATTGAACTTGGGTTGTTAGGCTCTGGAGGCAAGCATCTTAACTGCTGAGCCATCTCTCCAGCCCCAGTCATCTCTGTTTTGAGCCAGGACATCCCTTGCTGTTTTTCCTACAGGATTAGCCAGTCTAGCAGGTCCCTGAGCTTCTGGATTTTCTTGGGTGTGTCCCACTGCTACGGGCCTCTTGTGTTTACATATACATGTTACACTTTGCTCCCAATATTGATGCTGGAGCAGAGGAATTGAATTCAGGATTGCAAGGTTCCCACAAGCACCTAGAATCTTTGAGCTATCTTCCTAGATATAAGATAAAAATTTTTTTTTCAAGGTAGGGTTTCATCTTTGCCCAGGCTGACCTAGAATTCACTATGAGTCTCAGGGTAGCCTCTAACTCACAGTGATCCCCCTACCTCTACCTCTTGAGTGCTGTTATTAAAGGTATGTGCCACCATGCCTGGCAAGAAATTCTTAAATAAGGAAAATAGTTCCAAAAACTAACTTTCCATAGATAGCAAGATGGAAGAGTGGTTAAAAGTTCTTGTTTGAAAAGCCTGCATGGCTTTCAGGTCTCGTGCCACTAAAACAAGCTAGATATAAAAAGTGGCAGAAGGGAATGGAGAGATGGCTTAGTAGTTAAGGTGCTGCTTGCCTGCAAAGCCAAAGGACACAGGTTCAATTCTCCAGGACCTACAGAAGCCAGATGCCCAAGGTGGCACATGTTTCTGGAGTTCATGTACAGTGGCTGGAGGCTCTGACTCACTGATTTCCTTTTCTCACTTTCTCTCTTTGTCATTCTCTCTCAAATAAATAAATGAAAATAAAATTTAACAAGTGACACAAGTTCCTACTGTTCATTTCCAGCTGTAAGAACCCCTAGCATGCCATTACACACACACACACACACACACACACACACACACACACAATGTTTTATATACTAGCTCCAAGCTGGCCTTTGGCAGACATGGAACAGTATTTGGGGAAGCGAGGAGCACCCAGTGAGTCTTGGTGGGGAGCTTCCTGCAGAACATGACTGCGATGAGGGGTCAAACTTACTTATCTGACTGACAAAACATCACTGTATATTTACACTTCACAGAAATGGAAACACTAAATGGGAGGAGGTTGCAGGGGATGGATTGAAACAAGAACTGGATGTATAATGTTTTAGGAAAAGATAATAAGCCTCTTGTTCTGTCCAATTCAACAATGGGTCCAGGAATGTGGAAGCCCTTTTAAGATGTCAATTTTGAAGTGCTTGAGAGAGAATGTCTGTGGTATGCAGCGCTGGATTACTACTTTCAGTGTGAATATAAAGTAATAGTGGTCCAAAAGTGGAAAATTAACAGGTACATGTTAACATTAATAAACAACTGTGTATTCATTGCCAGATGACCAGAGGGATTCTATTTTTATGAAATAACTTTTTTTTGATGTTTTTGAGTTAGGTTCTCATTCTAGCCCAGGTTGACCTGGAACTCACTCTGTATATCCAGGCTGGCATTGAATTACAACCATCTTCTTACCTCTGCCTCATGAGTTCTGGGATTAGAGGCATGTGCCACCATGCC
Organism: Dipus sagitta; assembly: GCA_036346955.1. Lineage (NCBI taxonomy): Eukaryota > Metazoa > Chordata > Mammalia > Rodentia > Dipodidae > Dipus > Dipus sagitta. The sequence goes on from CM070791.1 coordinate 25,299,886, forward strand.
CACGTTGCATTTAATTTTACAGATAAAAATGCATCACTTTTACATCATAACTCTTCTATTATTGGGATTACTTAAAGCAGAATTTCTTTTTAATTAATGTTTATTTTATTTGTTCAGTTTGAATGTGAAAGTATGTGTGTGAGGGGGCAGATAGGCAGAATGGGTGCACCAGGGCATCCAGCCACTGCAAACAAACTCTAGACACATGGGCCCCTTTGTGCATTTGGCTTACGTGAGTACTGTGTAATTGAACCTGGGTACTTAGGCTTTACAGGCAAGTGCCTTAACTGCTAAGCCATCTCTTCAGTCTTGAAGCAGAATTTCTATAAGTGAAACATGATTCGTTATGATTTGTTTGCAAGAGACGTCTTCCCTGACATGTCCTGTACTGATGTGTATACATGAAAGCTGTGTTGTCTCATTCTTTACCAACTAGAGTTTTTGAATGCCCAGGGCAATCTTGACTCTATTACATCAGTTGCCACTAGTCATGTAGTAACTCTATTTGTTCCTGTCTCATGAGCCTCTGCACTGCTTTTCACAATGGCTGTACCAGTTCATATTTCCATCAACAACTGAGAAGAATTCCTCTTTCCCTATACCAACGACACCATTGGTTTTCTTTAATTTCTTTCTTTTTTCCCCCCAAGGTGGAGTCTTACTCTAGCCAAGGTTGACCTAGAACTAACTCCATAGTCCCAAGCTGGCCTTGAACTCATGGCAATTTGCCTACCTCTGCCTCCCAAGTGCTGGAATTAAAGTCATATGCCACCATGTCTGGCCAGTATTTTGATTTCTTTTCCTTTCTCTTGGTTTCTTTTTTTTGGTTGTTTTTTAGTTTGTTTTTTCTTTTATTTTTCTATTATATTTATTTATTTGAGTGAAGCAGAGAGTGAGAGTATGAGGGAATGGGCATGCAAGGGCCTCCAGCCACTGCAAACAAACTCCAGACTCATGCACCACCCTGTGGATCTGACTTACATGGGTTCTGAGGAATCAAACCTGGGTCCTTTGCTTTGCAGGCAAATGCCTTAACCACTAATCCATCTCCCCACCCCTCTCTTTGTTTTGTCAAAGTACAGTCTTGCTCTAGCCCTGGCTGACCTGGCATTCACTATGGAGTCTCAGGCTGGCCTTGAACTCACAGTGATCCTCCTACCTCTGTCTCGTGATTGTGGGATTAAAGGTCTGTGCCACCATGCCATGGTCATTTGATTTCTTGATCATAGCCATTTTGAGAAAAATGGGATGGAATCTCAGAATTCCTTAAGTTGCATTTTCCTTATTGATAAATCTGTAGCACATGCTTTCTTTAGATATTCATTGGCTCTTTGTTTCTATTTTTCTAAAACAATGTTTAATTATTTGCAAGAAGAGAGAGAGAGAAAGGAGAAATAGTCATGCGAGGTCCTCTACCTACTACAAACAAACTCCAGATGCATATGACACTTTGTGCATTTGGATTTAGAAAGGCATTGGGGAGTTGAATGCAGGTCATTGGGCTTTCAGGCTAGGCAAGCAAGCAAGCTTGCTGAGCCATTTCTCTATGCCATGTGTTATATTTTACCTAGATTATCCGCAATATCTACAACTATATCTACTATTCCCCCTATTTCAGGTTCTGCCCATCAATACCAAGTCTGATATTGCAGCAAGTCTGTGTACACACTGAATGTTTGGTTTGGTTTTAAAAAGTTGGCTTCAACATTTTGTTGTATGAAAATTGTCTGATTTAATCACTTTTTCTCTGCTTCAGGGGTTTGGGGGACTGGTGGGCTACTCAAGGGTGTGTGAATCAGTGATTCGCTGCTGTACCCCTGCACCCTCCCACTGGAGGTCTGCTATCACCTGTTGACCTTAAAACCCTACAGATCTTGCCTATTATTTCTTGAGAATACATTCCCAATGGTTACTTGGATGATCTTTTCTATAACTTTGACTGTGGTTATGCTTCAAGGGTAATTTCTTTGAAATTTTCTGTCTCTCTCTGTCTCTCTCTGTCTCTCTCTCTCTCTCTCTCTCTCTCTCTCTCTCTCTCTGTGTGTGTGTGTGTGTGTGTGTGTGTGTGTGTCAGCACAGATGTGGAGATCAGAGGACTACCTCACATGTGGGTCTTTACTTTCCATCTTGTTGGAGGCGGATCTCCTTTCACCTCTGTGACTGCCAGGTTAGCTGGACTATAAGCATTTGAAAGATTCTCTTGTGCATGCCTCACATTTTGTATAGTCACATTGTGATTACAGACACTACCTGCAGCATCTGGCTTTTCACTTGGGTGCTAAGGATCCAACATCAGGTACTCACCTCCACCCTCTTCTTTCACACCTGGTCTTATTATGTAACCTCAAACGTGTCTTCCTGCCTCAGTCTACTAAGTTCCTTTTTTTCTTTTCTTTTCTTTCTTTCTTTGTTTGGATTTTTTACTAATTTATTTTTTGTTAATTAGTTTTGTACTCAGTGAATACAGTCAACTTTGTACCATTGATGGGCTCATCCATGTCCTACCCCCCCAACCCCTCCTTGTTGAGGTATATAGGTCATGCATTGTGGAGTTAGCCCACAGTTACGGGTAGGAGAAATGTCTCTGTGTATCATGACCCAACATGCGGCTCTGACATTCTTTCCACCCCCTCTTCTGTAAAATTTCCCTGAACCATGTCGGGATCATTTTTGGTCTGCTTCACTGATGAGGTGTTGGGAGCCTCTGTGTCTCTGGATATCTGATTTGATAGGAGTTGATTGTTCTCTGTGTCGATCTCCTTCACCCGTGTGCTGGTACCAGGTTCACCAAGAAAACAGCACCCTAGCTTGTTTCACAAATTATTCATAGTTTCAGCCGGGGCCCTTTTGAGGTATGATGGGGTGGTTCTCTCCTTAGATCTATGTCTATCTGAAAAAGAGAAGCAGATTCTCCAACAAAGAGAAGTTAGCACCAGACAAATGGGACAACCCTTATTTTTTTTATACAGAATTTAATAAGTGTAGGCCCTCTTGTAGCCCACGATTGGTGGTGGCTTGATAATGGAGAACGGGCTCATGTTTGGATGGAGTTTTGACTTTTTTCCCGCTCCAGCTATGGATCCCATTCCACTGAGGGGATCAGTTAGCCAAATCAAGAGCAGTTGGATTCCCACCATGGCTGTGCGCCACTATTGCACTTGTATGAGCATCACGACAGGTTATTTGCTGCTAAGTAGGTTGTTAGAACATGAGTTGCTTGGACAGATATTAGTCACTTTCCCCCAGTCACCCATGTAGCACCTTCTGGCACTAGATGCGCTGACTGTCTGGAGACTGACTCTCTTCCAGCTTCCAGCCATGTCATTCCATTTTATGTGTCAACTACATATGGTGTCTTCAGCAGTAGGGTCTTACCACTAACCTTTGGTGGGTCATCAAGTACTCTGACAGAAATCTGTCTTTCTTTTAGGAAACCTTGTAGATCTCTCTGATCAAAAGCTCATTGTGGATGATAGCATCATGCTGGTACTGGGATTCACAGGTCAGTGCCCACTAAGGAAAGGAAGAAAAAGATAACTAATATAAAAGAGTTAGAGAGAAGAGAGAGAGAGAGAGAGAGAGAGAGAGAGAGAGAGCTGTAGAAGATTAAAGTCGGTCTTTATCATACCCTCTCCAGTGTGTTGTGGCTCAGGTGTTCCCTCTAAGGGCCTGGTGAAGGTTCAGCCATTTGGTCTGCCTTTTAGGATGTAGAATTTTATGGTACTATTGCCATTTGGGTCCAGATTTGTGTCTGCCACCCATTCCCTTACCCTTCCCTCCCTCCCCACCCACCCTATTGCCTATTCCTCGAGATGCTTGCTGGGTATGTTGGCATCTTGGGTAGATTCAGGTTAGTTGCTGTAGATGAGGGAGTCTATGTGGTGATTTTCTTTCTGTGATCTGGTAAGTTCACTGAGAATGTAACCTCAAACTTGTCTTCCTGCCTCATCCTACTAAGTTCTTTTCTATAGGCATGCACATTCAGTCAAATTCTTGTAAGTATTTTTTTACTGGTATTTTGAATATATATTCCTTCCTCTTTGTTTACATCACAATTTCTTGTGGGTACCTGAGCTTTTTAGTGCATGCATAGCAACATTTATGGACTCCAATTCTAAGCTGGAAATGTAGATCTGTAACAGAGAGCTTTCTGGGCATGTGTAAAGTCCTGGGTTCAATCCTCACCAAAAAGGAAACAAAAATATATTGATATTGCCCTTTACATTCATGTATTATTTTAATTTATATATGTTTCATATTTTTGAGATTAGTCTCTATTTCTTTTGGATTTTTTTTTGTTTCATCAAGGGTATTCCTTTAAGTAATAGTTGTGTGTGTGTGTGGGGGGGGGGTTGAGTAGGCATACCCGGGTTTTTTGCCACTCCAATGGAAATGGAAACCCAGATTCTTGCGTCACTTTTTGTATTGGGGTGAAGATTTGATCCTGGGCTAATAGGCTTTGCAAGCATGTGCCTTTAACCACTGAACCATATCCCTAGCCCCTTCATCATGAGGCTTCTTTAGTATAATTGTCTTTCTCTACAAGCATATGGTATTACATAGTGCAGTGACAGTACAGTTTGGTCTTTTTACCTTGTGTGCTATGGAGACATTAGTAGTTTTACCCACTGTAGGTTTTGAAAATTTCTCATAATCTCTTTTTCACCACTCATGGTCCCCATTCTAATTTTCTGGCCTATACAAATACCATGAACATCCACACATGTACACAGGTACAAAGAATAAAAGCTAGGATCCATATATGGGCAAGCATATGCAATGTTACTTCTTTGAGTCTGAATTACATCACTGTATATGAAAAGTTCCAGATCAACATATTTTTCTGTCATCTTCTTAACTTTATCTATTTTTAATTTTTACATTTCTCTTTTTAAAATTTCAAATTTAAAATTAAAATTTCAGTTTTAATCATAATCTTCGAAACCACATCATCAAAGTAAGTATACACATAATAATAATCCCAACATTCAAGAGGCTAAGGAAGAGATTAGCATGTTCAAGGGCAGCCTAGGTTACATAGCAAGACCTTGTCTTTAAATAAAAGTGAAAACCAAAATAGATGTACCAAAAACAGTAAGCATTTAAAAATATTATCTGTCACCAGCATAATAGGAGTGGGGAAATCATAGCATCAAACCAGAAGAGAGACTAGTAGGAAAGAAGAAATTCAGTGGACAGGGGATTTGGAAGGGGGGAAAGGAGAGTATGGGGTGGATTATGGTCATGGTCTATTGTTTATATTTATGGAAGTTGTTAATAAAAAGTTTAAACATTATTTGTTTTTAGACAAATACATAGAAACACTGCTGTATGGTCACTAGCACAGTTAAAATGTAAAAGATTGATATTAAGGACTTGCATGGATGTGTAGTAGTCTATCTTCCCATATACTGGGGGGAGTGCAAAATGGTGAATCCAGTTTGTAAATGTTTACAGTTCATTGAAACATGAATTTAGTTTTTGACCCAGAAATTACATTTATGGGTATTCATGCAGATATGCAAGCCCCGCCCCCCAAAGCAGATCTCCATACTAACACTCAGAAGTGTTTTGTTTATAGCATATTCCTAGATGCTGCAAACAGGATGCAACACAAATGTCCATAAACCTGGTTTACCACCTCTTGGTCCAAGGTCCTTTGCTGTTCTGTTCTCAGAGGGAAGGCCAGACAAGAACCAGTCAGGGTCTCTAGGTCTAAATGAGAACTTGGGCAGTAAAAGAGCCAGCTCCTTATACAGGTATCAATGTGGATAACTCTTTTAAAAAATGACTTTTATGTCTTTTATTTTTATTTATTTATTGACAACTGCCATAATTATAGACAATAAACCATGGTAATTCCCTCCACCCCACTTGCCCCTTTCCAACTCCACTTTCCATCATATCCCCTCCCCCTCTCAATTAGTCTCTCTTTTATTTTAATATCATCATCTTTTCCTATTATGATGGTCTTTTGTAGGTAGTGTTAGGCACTGTGAGGTCATGGATATTTAGGCAATTTTGTGTGTGAAAGAGTGCATTGTAAGGAGTGCTACCCTTCTTTGGGCTGTTATATTCTTTTTGCTACTTCTTCCAGAATGGACCTTGATCACTGGAAGTTTTAATTGAGATATTTCAGTGTTACACACTCCTGTCTAAATTTGGAATCATCCTAGAGGTCACTGCCATCTGAAAAGTGAAGCTTCTCTCACCAAAAGTGAAAGGAGGAGAAGTGGCTTAGCAGTTAAGGCACTTGCCTGCAAAGCCTAATGACCCAGGTTCAATTCTCCAGATCCCATACAAGCCAGATACACAAGGTGGCACATGCATCTGGAGTTCATTTGCAGTCCTGGCATGCCCATTCTGTCTCTCTCTATAATAAATAAATAAAAAGAAAATATTCAAAAAAGTGAAAGTAGCATTACTATAAAGGTCTAAACATTAACAGAAGAGTTTACCAGGAAGTTCGGTGAGCATAGTATATACATTTAGTCAGGCACCAGCAGGTGTTACCCTCCTAGACCTCATGACTTTCCCTGTCATAGGTTTTCAATATCAGGCATGCTCCCTCCCATGGAGCAGGCCTCCAGTCCAAGTAGAGAGTGGTTGGTTATCCCCTTAACAGGCATGCCACTGTTGCACCTGTCTAGCCAATTGTAAATCTTGGATTGTCCACTGTAGTTTACTTCCAGTGGTAACTTCTCTGTCTCCCATGGAGCTGCATGCAGTGTAGCTATTCACAGCTTTATGTCAGCTGGTCTACATGGAGGAGGATTTCAGCTCAGCTCCAACAGGATGTCTCAGTGACTTTGCAGCCCAAGCATGTGGTGTCTTCAGCAATAAGATCTCACCATCAATTTCTGGTGAGAAACTAAGGTTTTTGGCAATGGTCTGTAATTTTTTTTTGGCGGGGGGGGGGGGATAAGTTTCCTTTCCTGACACTGAAATTTTTCTAGTAACGCTCTATGGCTTCTGGGTGTGCCATTGTCCCAAAAATTAGGTTTCCATACGACTTATTCATACACTTTAAGATTTTGATTAATTGTCCCCCCTTTTCCTTTACTCAATTACTTCACTTGACAGCAGTTAGGTCTTTCCAATGCTTATTAAACTGTTCTTCTACTTACATATGTACAATACCATCCCCTAAAGTCTTCCTCTCCTCCCTCTTTTATATCCTCTTTCTAGCTAAATGTCCTGTGCTACTGAATTTTATTGCAACTCACATACAAGTCCAAACATTTCTAGCTTAAGGACCCAGATTCAATTTCCCATTACCCATGTAATCCAGATGCACAGGTAGTGCATGCTTCTGGAGTTTGTTGGCAGTGCCTACAGGCCCTGGCCAGACCATCCTTTATATATCTGCTTCTTTCTCTCTCATTCAAAGAAAATAAAATATTTCAAATTAACCAACCTGGTATAGATTGTAAAGCTAAGCATCAGCCAATGAAATGATACCCAGGGCTCCTTTTCATTTGTGTTTAAAAGGTAGGTGGTCTTCCAGCTTGATATGCTAGCTTACACCAGATTTTTGGTGTATACATATTGTTCTGTGCAGAAGTAAAGTTTGCCTTGACAAACCACTTTCATTTGAGTGTTGTTCTCCCAATTTGTGACCCAGTAAGTGCCTCTAATACTCATAACACTATACTTTGGAATATATATGTGAATATGATGGACTTGGGCAAAAAGAAAATTGTGCCATTTTTTGGCATCATGATTTGATTTAAGTTTTTAGTTAGAAGGTAATTGCAATTAACCTCACATTTGCAAGATTCGTTCTTAGATCATGAAAATTGGTGGTGGATAATCCTGGAGGAGGTGTGTTGTTGGTATTGTACTTAGGGCTATAATAGACAATTCCAACTTGAGTAACTTGCCTCAATCTCCTGGTGCTGTTTTCCACCAGATGCTTACAAGATGACGTTTAGCCTCTGTGCTACTATCTTTTCTGCCTTTGCTTTCTCATGGCCTTGCCTTCTTACCCCCGTCTAATGATCTTGTGGTGTCACAGTGGGGCACTATGAAATAAGAAAAGGGATTTGTCTTGTCATAACCAGGTATTTTGATGTTACAGTTGAGCATGGTGATGGGACAGTGGGTTATTGTGATGTCACAGTGGAGCATTGTTATATCCCAGTGGGGCATTCTGATGTCACCATGGTGCAATGTGATGTCACAATGGGGTTTCTGGTATCAACCTTTGCCATTGTGAAATCAGAGTGGGCCCTTGCAATGTCACAATATGGTATTGGGACATCACAGTTGAGCATGGTGATGTGACATTGGGGATTGTGATGTCACATTGGAGCATCATTATATCACAATGGGAAACTATAATGTTACAGTGGGGCAATGTGACATCAGTGAGGCATGGTGATGTCACTGTTGGGCATAGTTATGAAGAAGTTTGTTTTATTATGTCACGTGTGATATCATATCTGGGTATTATCATGAGACAGTGAGTCATTGTGACGTCACAGTGGAGCATTTTGATATAAGAGTGGGACATTGTGAATTCACAGAGGGGATTTGTTATGTCACATTATTGTACTGTGATGTCACCATTGATCATTTTTATATCAGATTGGGTCATTGTGATGTCACTGTGGAGCATTGTGATATCTCTATGGGGGCTGTGGTGTGACCCTGGGCCACTATGAATTCAAATTCAGGCTTTTCCATGTCATAATATGGCATAGTGATGTCACATTTGAACATGGATGTGATAGTGGGATTGTAATGTCACAGTGGAGGATTGTTATATCAAACTGGGACACTGTATCACATTGGGGAATTGTGATGTCATAGAGAGGTTTTTGCTGAACAGTGGAACATTTTGATATAACAGTGGTGATTGTGAAATCACAGTAGGGCTTTGTGATGTCACATTAGTGTATTGTGATGTCATAGTCAAACATTGTTATATCACAGGAGGACATCATAATTTCACAATGGGACACTGTGATGTCACAATGGGTCTTTGTGGTGTCACAGTGGTGATTTTGAATTCAGATCTGGGCCTTGTCATGTCACAATATTGTATAGTTATGTCACACTGAGCATGGTTATATGATAGTGAGGTACTGTGATGTCACAGTGGGATTCTGTAATATCATAGTGAGGTTATATAAATGTATTGTGGAGCACTATGATTTCATCATGGGGCTTTGTGAAGTAAAGTGGGATTTGTGATGTCATTATACTACATTTTGATGAGACAATAAACATTGTTATAGGACAGTTGGGCATTGGGGTTTCATTTTGTCTTCTGTGATAAGACAGAGAAGCATTATGAGGATGCTGTGAGTCATTGTAATGTCATAGATGAGCATGCTGATGTCACGGTTGGGCACTGTGATACTACAGTGGTTCGTTATGATGTCCCAATGGGCTTTATGATGTCACAGTGAAACATGATTATAGGAGAGTGGGGCTTTGTGATATCACACTTGGGTATTGTGTCATCACAGTTGAGCATAGTGATGTTAGAGTTAAGTTATGTGATGTCACAGTGTGACATTATGATGAGAGAGTGGGGCATTATGATGTTACAGTGTACCTCTGTGATATCACAATTGGGAATTTTGAAGTCCCAGAGTGGCTCTTTGATTAACAGTGGAGCATTGTAATATCAGTGGGGCTTAGTAATGCCATGATAGGGCATTGTGATGTCATACTGGGACATTATGAAGTTACAGTTCAGCTCTGTGATGTCACAGTGGGATATTATCATGAGAGTGGGGTATTGTGATGTCATAGTAGAACACTGTAATATCACAGTGGGGAGTTGTGATGTCACACAGGGGTTTTGTGATGAACAGTGAAGCACTGGAGTAATATACTGGGGCAATGTGTAAAGTGGGGCTTTTTTGTCACATTAGGGTATTGTGATGTCACATTGGATTATTGTTATATCACAGTAGGGCATTGATATCACAGTGGAATATTGTGTTATCACAGTGGGGCATTGTGATGTTATAATATGTATTGTGATGTCACAGTGGAGCATTGTTATATCACATTGGGGCTTTGTGATTTCACATTAGAATATTGTGATGTCACAGTAGATCACTGATATCACATTGGAGAATTGTGATGTCACACAGGGACTTTGTGCTAAGTACTGGAGCACTGTGATATAATAGGGCATTGTGAAATCACAGTGGGACTTTGTGATGTCACAGGGAAGCATTGTTATATTACTGTGGGCACTGTGATGTCATGGGGGCACTGTGATGTCACAGTGGGTTTTGTGGTATCACAGAGAGGCATTGTGAAATCAGAGTGGGGCTTTGTGGTGTCACAATGGGTATTTTGATGTCATAGCTGAATATTGTGATGGGACATTGGGTATTGTGATTAACAGTGGACCATTGTAATATCACTGTGGGGTGTTGCGATGTTACATTAGGGTTTGTGATTTTACTGTGGAGCATTGTCATATCAGAATGGGGCATTGTGATGTCACAGTGTGGCACTGTGGTGTCATAATTGGGTGTTTTCGTGTAACAGTGTTGCATTATGAAATCAGAGCTGGGTTTTGTGATGTCACAACATGGTATAGTGATGTCACCGTTGAGCATGTAATGTGTCAGTGGAGTATTGTGATGTCACAGTGGAGCATTGTTATACCACAGTGGGACACTGTGATGTCACAGTTGTGCAATGTGAAGTCACAGTGGGGCTTTTTAATGTTACAGTAAGGTTATGTAAATTCGTAGTGGAGCACTGTGATTTCTTTGTGGGGCACTGTGAAGCAAAGTGGCTATTTGTGATGTCACTATTGTGCATTTTGATCATCCAGTGAGTGTAGTGATGGCACAGTTGGTCTTTGGGATTTCAATGTTGGGTATTGTGATGAGAGAGCAAGGCATTGTGATACTACAGGGAGTCACTGAGATGTCACATGTTCCTGGATCCCTCCCAAACAGCCCTTGGGGGTGGGGGTAAGAAGGCACAGAGTCAATGACACAGACTCTGGGAGTCAGGTGAGAAGCTGAAAGACTCGTTTATTGAGGAAAACAGACATCTCTACATACCCCTTCCCTGCTTCCCATTTGTAGAAGACAGATTCAGGTTCACTGAGATAAACTTCCAGACCAGGCACAGTGATGGAGGAAGGGATATTTACTGAAGCTTACAGATCCAGGAGAAGTTCCATTATGGCAGAAGAAACTGGCCTGACTTCACAGGCCAAAGCAGAGAGAGAGAAGCACAAGCTTAAAGCCAAAAGCCCCACAGCACACTTTGCATATCTTTAGATTGAAATCTGAAACCCACCACCACACCTAAAGATCCACCGAGTGACATTGCCTCCAGCCAGGTGGCTGCAGAATGCAAACTACAAACAATAAAGAACTGAATATATTGGGGGCCATCTATTCAAACTACCACACCATTTGTCCTTTCATATACCCCTTTCCCACTTCCCATTGGTCATTTCATTGTTTGGCATTGTATTGTCCCTTTTTCATTGTCTCGTTTCCGCGTCAGTGGTGTCCGGGTGTTTAGATAGGGTTTAGGTTGGCTCACAGGGGAAGTAGTCATGCATGTTCTGTAATCTCAGGGCCTCGTCCCAGGGCCCCCTGGGTAGGCTTCTCCTACAGTCACAGATGAGCATTATGATGTTACAGTGGGGCACTATGATATCATAATGGGGCCTTGTGATGTCAGAGTGGGACATTGTAAAATCACAGTGAGGCTTTGTCATGTCACAATAGGGCATTGTGATGTCAGAGACATTATGTTGATAGAGTGGGGCATTGTAATGTCACAGTGTACCTCTCTGATATCACAGTGGGAATTGTGATTCCATAGAGAGGCTTTGTGATGATCAATGAAGCATTGTGATATCCCAGTGGAGCACTGTGAAATCATAGTGGGCTTTGTGATACAATTAGGGTATTGTGATGTCATAGAGAAACATTGTTAACTCACAGTGGGGCATTATGAAGTCACAGTGGGGCACTGTGAGGTCACAGTGTGACGTTGTGGAGTCACAGTGGGGGCATTGTGAATTCAGAGACAGGCTTTGTCATATCACAATATTGTATCATTATGTCACAGTTGAGCATGATGTGATAGTGGGGTATTGTGATGTTACAGTGAGGCATTTTAATGTCACAGAGAGGCTATGTAAATTCATAGTGGAGCTCTGTGATTTCATAGTGGGGCACTGCGAAATAAAGTGAGGATTTGTGATGCCACTATAGTGCATTTTTTTTTTAAAGTAGGGAATCACTCTGGCCCAGGCTGACCTGAAATTAACTATGTAGTCTCAGGGTGGCCTCGAACTCACCATGATCCTCCTACCTCTCCCTTCCGAGTGCTGGGATTAAAGGTGTGCGCCACTACACCCGGCTACTATAGTGCATTTTGATGAGACAGTATTATGATACAAGAGTTGGACACTGGGATTTCATTTTGGGTATTATGATGAGACAGTGAAGTATTGTGAGAATACAGTGAGTCATTGTGATATCACAGATGAGCACTCTGATGTGATATCACAGTGGGGAAATGTCATGCCACAATGGGGCTTTGTGATGTCACAGTGAGACAATGTGAAATCAGAGTGGGGATTTGTGATGTTATAATCAGGTATTCTGACATCACAGATGACCATGGAGATGTGACAGTTTTGTATTGTCATTCAACAATGGATCATTATTACATCACAGTGGGACACTGTGATGTCACAGGAGGACAATGTGATGTCACAGTGGGGTGTTGTGAAAATACAGTGGGGTTTTGTGATATCACAATAGAGATTGCGTCATCACAGTGTGACACTATGATGTTACAGTTCAGCTCTGTGATGTCACAGTGGGACATTATGATAAGAGAGTGGGGGATTGTGATATCATAGTGGTGCTCTGTGATGAACAGTGGAGCATTGTGATATTACAGTGAGGAATTTTAAAAAGAATATGGGGCTTTGTGATGACACACTAGGGTATTGTGATGTGACAGTTGGACATATTTATATCAGAGTGGGGCATTGTGATGTCATAGTGGGGCACTGTGATGTCACAATGGTGTTTGGTGGTGTCACAGTGAGCATTGTGAAATCAGAGTGGGGCTTTGCGATGTCAAAATAAGGTATTGTGCTTCACAGTTGATTATTGTGAGGAAACACTGGGGTTTTTGATGTCACAGTGGAGCATTATTATATCGCAGTGGGGCATTGTGAAATCACAGTGGTGCTTTGGATGTCACATTAGTTTACTTCGATATCATAGTAAAGCATTGTTATAACACAGTGGGATATTGAGATGTCACAGTGGGGCATTGTTATGTCACAATGGGGCTTTGCCGTGTCACAAAGTGGCATTGTGAAAACAGAGTAAAGCTTTGTGATGTCACAATAGGATGTTTTGACAACACAGTTGAATATTGTCATGTGACATTGATTATTGTTATGTCAAAGTCGAGCATTGTTTTATCACAGTGGGACACTGTGATGTCTCAGTGGGGCAATGTGATGTCATTGTGGGGCATTGTTATGTCACAGTGGATCATTGTGATGAACAAGTTGGTTTTATTGTGTCATACTGGAACATTTGGTGTCATAGCTGGGCATTATCCTGAGAAAGTGAGCCACTGTGATGTCGCAGTATAGCACTGTGAAATCACAGTGTGGCTTCTAAATGTCACAATATGGTATTGTGATGTCACAGTTGAATATTATGATGTTATAGTTAAGCTCTGTGATGTCCAAGTGAGACATCATGATGAAAGAGTGGGGCACTGTGATGTCACAGTGGACTTTTGTTATATCACAGTGGGGAATTGTGATGTCACAGGGGGATTTTATCATGAATAGTGGAGCTTTGTAATATCACAGTGGGGCAATGTGATGTCACAGTAGGTGTCACTTTGTGGTGTCACAGTGAGGCATTGCAGAATCAGAGTGGGGCTTTGTGATGTTAAAATAGGGTATTGTAACATCACAGTTGAGCATTGGATTGTGACATTGTGCAATGTGATGTCATAATGGAGAATTTTTATATCACAGTGAAAAACTATGATGTCACTGTTGGGCATCGTGATGTCACAGTGTGGCATTGTGATTAAAAAGTTGGCTTTATTATGCCATATGGGAGCTATGATATTATACCTGGGCATTATCATGAGACAGTGAGACACTGTGATTAACAGTGGAACATTGTGATATCACAGGTCAGCATTGTGAAATCTTAGTTGGGCTTTCTGATGTTAAAATAGGGCCTTGTGATAGCACAGTGGGACAATATGATGTTACAGTTCAGCTCTGTGGTGTCACAGTGGGACATTACAGTGATGCAGTGTATCATTGTGATGTCAAATATAAACATTGTGATGTCTCAGTGAGGCTCTGTGATTAACAATTTGATATTATTATTTCATATGGGAGCATTATGATGTCATACCTGGGCATTGACATGAGACAGTGAATCATTGTGATATCACAGTGGGGCATTGTGAAATCTCAGTGAGGCTTTTTGATATCACAATAGGGCATTGTGACATCGCAGTGGAACATTATAATGTTGCCGTACAGCTCTGCAATGTCACAGTGGGTCATTATGATGAGATAGTGGGCATTCTGATGTCACAGTACACCACTGTGATATCACAGAGGGGCTTTGTGATGTCACATTAGGGTATTGTGATGTGACAGTAGACCACAGTTTCACTGTGATGTCACAAAGGAACTTTGTGATTAAGAGTGGAGTATGGTGATATCACAGTGTGGCATTGTGAAATCACAATGGGGATTTGTGATGTCCTGTTAGAGTCATGTGATGTCACAGTGGAGTATTGTTATATCAAAGTGGGGCATTGGAATGTCACAGTGGAGCAATAGAATGTCACAATGGGGCTTTGTGGTGTCATTGGGCTTCATTGTGGAATCAAAGTGAGGCTTTGTGATGTCACCAACAGCTATTGTGACATCACAGCTGAGCATTGTGATGTGACATTAGGTATTGTGATGTCACCATTGAGCATTAATATATCACAGTGAAACACTGTTATGTTCCAGTGGGGCAATGTGATATCACCATGGGGCAGTGTGTTGTTACATTGGGGTGTTTTGATGAACAAATTGTTTTACTATGTTATATGTGAACATTGTGATGTCATAGCTGGGTATTATCATAAGACAGGGAGTCATTGTGATGTCACAGTAGGCATTGTGAAATCTCAATGGGGATTTTTAATGTCACAGTATGGCATTGTGATGTCACAGTGTGACATTATGATATTACAGTTCAGCTCTGTGATGTCAGAATAGATCATTATGATGAGAGAGTGGATCATTACAATTGCACATTGGGGAATTGTGATGTCACAGAGTCACTTCATGATGATCAGGGGAGCATTGTTATGTCACAGTGGGGTTTTGTGATATCACATTGTTGAATATTGTTATATAAAAGTTGGGCATTGTGATGTCACAGGGGGTCACTGTGATGCCATAGTGAGTCGTTGTGATGTCAAAATGAGGCTTTTTGGTGTCACTATTGGCACTGTGAAATCAGAGTGGGGCTTTGTGATGTTACAATCTGGTTGAGCATTGTGATGTGACAGTTTGGCATTTGGATATCACAGTGGACTATTGTTATATCATAGGGTGACCTTGTGATGTCACTGTGGGGCAATGTAATGTTATATTGAAGTATTGTGTTGTCACAGTGGGACATTATGATGAACAAGTTGGTTTTGTTATGTAATATGGGAACATTGTAATGTCATAGTTAGGAATTATCATTAGACAATGAGTCATTATGATGTCACAGTGGGGCATTGTGAAATTACAGTGGGTCTTTGTGATGTCACATTATGGTACTGTGACGTCACACTGACGCATTGTTATAAACAACGGGTCATTGTGATGTCAGAGTAGTGTTTTTTGATGACACAGTTGAGAATTGTCATTCAATATTGGGTATTGTTTTGTCACAGTGGAGCATTGTTATATCACAGTGGGACAATGTGATGTCACATTGGGCATTGTTATATTACAGTCGGCCATTGTAATGAACAAGTTGGTTTAATTATGTCATAACAAAAGATTTTTATGTCATAGCTGAGCATTGTCATGGAAAATGAGTCATTGTGATATCACAATGGAGCATTGTGACTTCACAGTGGTGCTTTGTGATGTCACACTGTTACATTATGATGTTACAGATCAGCTCTGTGATGTCATAGTGTAACATTATGATGAGAGAGTAGGACATTGTGATGTCACATTAGATCTTTGTGATATCACCATTGAACATTGTTATGTGGCAGTGCCATATTGTAATATCACATGCAACAATGTAGTAGGAAAGTGGGGCATTATGATGTCACAGTGGGGTATTTTGATGTCATAGTGGGGCTTTGTAATATCACAGTGGAGCACTGTGACATTACAGTGGGTGTGATAGTTAAGGTGTTTTCAACTTGATCTGTTTAGTAATCCATAGGTTGCTTCTAGGAAGGATCAACTAAAGGAGGAAGTCTTTCCCCCAGGGTGAGCCCTTCCCCCAGAATGGGCAGCCCCACCCAGAGGGGGACTTGATACAAGGAAGTTCTGGGTAAAAAGAGTCCCTTCCTTCCTGCCTTCCTTCCATTTTGGCTGCCGGAGCTTCTTGCTACCTTCCAGCGCGGATTGAAGACCAGTGCGGATGAAAGACCAGCATCAACTGAAGACCCCCGTGGACTGAAACCCAGTGGCTCCTCAGGAAGCCTCCAGGCTTTCCAGCACCATCTGCAGTGCCAGGTCGGGACTGCTGAGGCATCTGGCCACTAGGACTGAGCAACTACCAGGTTCGGTGATTCTCGGGCCTGCAACTGCTAATGGACTACTGTAAGCTGATCCAATAAATTCCCTTTTAAAATAATTCATTCTAGCAGTTCTGTTCCTCTAGAGAACCCTGACTAATACAGTGGGGTATTGTCATATCATACTGGCGGTTTGAGATGTCACAATTGGGCACTGTGATGTCACAATTGCACATTGTAATGTTATAGTGGGGCTCTGTGATATTATAGTTGAATAGTATAATGAGGGATTGAGGTATTGTGGTATTGTGAAATCACAGTGGGGCTTTGTGATGTCACATTAGGGTGTTGTGATGTCACTGTGGCATCATGTTGTAATGGTTATTGCAATGTGCAAATTGGGCACGATGATGTCACAGTGGATAATTGTGATGTGTCAGTGGAGCACTGTGATATCAACATGGAGTCTTTTGAAGTGACTCTGGCACTTGTTAATGTCACAGTAGGGTTTTGGAAAGTTACAGTGGGACATTGTGGCATGACAATGGGGAATTATGATGTGATAGTTGTGTGTGATGATATCACATTCTTGCATTGTGATGTGATAGTTGGCCATTGCAATATCACAGTCAGGTATTGTGATTAGACAATGGGGTACTTTAATGTCACAGTTAGCCATTGTGATGTGACAAAAGTGTATAGTAGTGTAACAGTGATGCATTGTGATGTGAGAGAGAGGCATTGTGATGTCACAGTGGATCATTATATCACAGTGGGGTATTGTGAAATCACACTGGTGCTTTCTGATGTAACAATAAGGCATTGTGATATAATGGTTTGGAAGTATGATGATACAGTAGGGCTTTGTGATGTCACATTGGACTTTGATGTCAAAGTGGAGTTTTTAAAAATATTTTATTTGTTTATTTTTATTTGACAGAGAAAGAGAGAGAGAGGGAGAGAGAGAGAGAGAGAGAGAGAATGGGCACACCAGGGCCTCAAGCCACTGCAAATGATCTCCAGAGGTGTGTGCCCCCTTGTGCATCTGGCTATCTGGCTTATGTGGGTCCTGGGTGTCGGGAGCTGCAGCTGCTCTTTGACTTTGGGAGCTGCAGGTGGTCTCTAATATCTTAACACAAAGGCCTTATCCTACAGCCTACGTGAGAAGGCAGCCCAGGTGAGATGGCGCCAGTTACAATGGCATTATTTAACATACAGCCTAGGTGGGGTGAGCAACAGGAAGAGGCATTACCATATGGCCATGGTGAAGCTGACCTTAGGCACGTAGGCATTATCCAGAAAGTTTTGTCTTCTGTATATAAGCTTGTGTCCGCCAGAATAAAGGAGAGCCTTGATCACAACTTGTCTTGGCTCCATTCCTTGTGTTCTTGTCTCAGGTTCATTCCCACTCCCTCCTTCGAGGTCCATTCTGATCTTTTGTGCTGCAGGCTGGCACATCGTTGTGCCCGGAACAGGGATTTTGAATACGAGGGACTTCAGTGAGGAATGCCATCAACTTGGGATCCGTGGAAGAAAGTAAAATTTAAAAGAGGAGTATAGTCGCCCGCTCGGTCTTCTGGAATAAAGTAAGTTGACACAATTATGGGACAAGCAAAAAAGTAAAAAGGAGCTAATTGCTGTAGTTAAAGATATTTTAAAAGCACAAGGAATTGGGATTGCATCAAGTTCTTTAAGCAAATTTTTTGATTTTGTTAATAAAATGAGCCCTTGGTTTATAGAGCAGGGAAACGTTGATTCAGATGCTTGGGATAAGGTAGGGAAAGAATTAAATGTCTGAACTAATTTTTGTGTGTGTGTATGTGTTTATGTGTGCTCATTGTGCTTGCTAGTCGTGTCATGTTTGTGACTGTTTCTGACCAAAGAGATGAGATGAACACAGGTGACACCCCTTTATGTTCTAGAATCAATTTGCTGTAATTTTTTAATAGCCTTATAAGAAAGATGATTAATAATGTGGTGAGATGAATTGATTGTAGGAACTGGAAAGGAATTTTTCAATGTTGGGACATAAAATGCTCATTAAAAATGCCTTTTGAGTGGTACTTAGATCAGAATGTTAAAGTATGTAAATAAAGGTGTGTGGATGTTAAAAGAAAAAAGGAAGAAAGAAAGAAAGAAAGAAAGAAAGAAAGAAAGAAAGAAAGAAAGAAAGATAGCAATGTTCAGGCTAAACCTAAACATCATGCCTAAAGTTAGAGGTTTTAAAACTAAATATGTTGGGATAGCTTGCTTAAGCTTTATCAAATTTAAGTCATGGGTAAAACATAAAATTGTTTTATGTCAATAAAAATTTTTGTGATACATAAAATCAGTAGCTATCAAGTTTAAGCCAAAACCATTGGTTGTCAAATAATGTTTATTCTTTCAAAAAGATTTATCAAGGTTTATATTAATATTTAGCTAGCTCTTTTGGCTCAGAAAAGACCAGATTCTACTCTATTGTGTGTAAAGGAACTGTCTCAATTTTGGCATCTTAATGTCCTGCTACTTGAAAATCTATAGGCAAAGCTTGTTTATCAGGAGAATATTTAATTTGGAAAGTAGAATTCTATGACTTATGCAAAAGGACTGCAATGTTGAATCAACAGGCAGGAAATGGTAATTGGAATGTTGATATGCTTACTGGGGAAGGAAACTATGCTGGGAATGACAATTAAATTGCATATCCCCCTGCTGTTTATCAACAAATAGCCACAGCAGTTCCTAAAGCGTGGTTTAATCTTCCTTCAAAGGGAGAAGCTATGGGGGAGAAGTTAACTATGGTTATACAGGGTCCTGATGAGAATTATGCTGATTTTGTTGATAGATTGATAAAAACAGCAGGGAGAGTATTTGGAGATGTTGGTGCTGGTATGGACTTTGTAAAACAGCTTGCTTATGAAAATGCAAATAGTGCTTGCAAAACAGCTATAGGGCCTTATAGAAAGAAAGTTGATCTAC
Organism: Dipus sagitta; assembly: GCA_036346955.1. Lineage (NCBI taxonomy): Eukaryota > Metazoa > Chordata > Mammalia > Rodentia > Dipodidae > Dipus > Dipus sagitta. Next base: position 25,319,608 of record CM070791.1, read on the forward strand.
AAGGATATATTAGACTATGTGCTGATATTGGCCCTAGCTATATGCAGGGGATAGCCATGGCTGCAGCGTTACAAGGAATTCCTTTTCAAATGGACGCCACTGCAGCAAGATCTGGCAAGTGCTTTTCTTGTGGAAAAATAGGACATATGAAAAAAGATTGTCCAAAACAAAAATAATAATAATGGAAATTCCAATAATCCAGCTCCTGGTCTTTGCCTAAAGTGCAGAAGAGGAAAACACTGGGCAAATGAATGTAGATCTAAAACAGATAGAGATGGCAACCCTATTATCCAGCAGCAGGGAAACGGGAGGAAGGGCCAGCCCCAAGCCCCACAAAGACAAGTTTATGGGGCAATACAGTTCGTTCCTCAAACAGCCAGTTACAGCCAGTCTCCCAACTTCTCCGAGCCACCCCAGGGACCTCAGTTCCTCCACCTACACAGTATTGACTCCAGAAGTCAGATTTCAAGCACCGCCTACTGGAGTATGTGGCCCACTGCCAAAGTAGGCTTAATCTTGGGGAGAAGTAGCAGTACTATGCAGTGATTACATGTAGCACCTGGAGTTATTGATGCAGATTTCACAGGAGAACTTCAAATTATGATGTCTTCTCCAAAAACAATTTTTACAATATTGCCTGGTCAGAGAATAGCTCAATTGTTGCTCCTTCCAATGATAAGAACTGGAAGGGTTGCTAATGTTCAGGGTCGAGGGACTCAAGGATTTGGTTCATCAGATGCTTACTGGGTTCAACCTATCAGCAAGGAACGTCCAAAATTAACTTTAAAATTAAATGGGAAGCAATTTGAAGGGTTAATAGACACTGGAGCTGATGTTACCATTTTGTCTGGTAATCATTGGCCTGCTTCTTGGCCTAAGCATCCTACAGGGACTCAATTGAGAGGTATTGGACAATCCTCTTGTCTTGAGCAGAGTGCTGCAGAATTACTTTGGGAAGATGAGGAAGGAAATACTGGGTATTGTAAACCTTACATTATAGACAGTTTGCCTTTAAACCTGTGGGGAAGAGATGTTTTGAGTCAAATGAAATTGTTAATGTGTAGTCCTAATGAAATTTTTACTGCTCAAATGCTTAGACAGGGTTACTTGCCTGGTAAAGGCTTAGGAAAATGGGGACAAGGTGGCCCATTACCTGTTCAAGTAGCTTCTAATGCAAATCATCAAGGGCTGTGGTATTTTCCCTAGTGGCCACTGGTCAGGCCATGCCGCCCCATGCAGAGCCTATTTGTTGGAAATCTGATGATCCTGTATGGGTGGATCAGTGGCCTTTGACATGGGAAAAACTGATAGCTGCACAAATGCTAGTTCAAGAGCAATTAGAGGCAGAACATATAGAGGAATCATCTTCACTCTGGAATACTCCAATTTTTGTCATTAAAAAGAAATCAGGAAAATGGCAGTTACTACAAGATCTAAGAGCTGTGAATGTTACTACGCATTTAATGGGAGCATTGCAACCTGGTCTGCCTAGTCCTGTAGCTATTGCAGCTGACTTTTCTAAAGTGATTTTGACTTGAAAGATTGCTTTTTTACTGTACCTTTACATCCACGAGATTGTTGTCATTTTGCTTTTAGTGTTCCTTCTAGTAATTTTAAGGAGCCTATGAAAAGATATCAATGGAAAGTTCTCCTTCAAGGTATGGCTAATAGTCCAACTTTATGTCAGAAATTTGTGGCTAAAGCTTTAGCTTCTACAAGAAGCAAATTTCCTCAAATATATATTATTCATTATATAGATGGTATTTTATTAGCTGGAAAGGAAAAGACAGATTGTTGAAAACTGTCAACAATGTCTCACATTTTTACCTGTGCCACATCATGGTGTCAATCCTCGAGGTTTGACTCCTGGCCATTTATGGCAAATGGATAGAACTCATGTTCCTGAGTTTGGAAAAATGAAATTTGTACATGTTTCTATTGACACTTATTCTGGTTTCATTTGTGCTTCTGCACAAATGGGAGAAGCTACTAAACATGCTATTGCTCATTGTCTTCATTCTTTTAGTATTTTAGGAGTACCTAAACAACTGAAAACAGATAATATTCCAGGATATACAAGTGCAGGATTTAAGCACTTTTGTTCTTCTTTTAATATTGAGCATGTTACTGGAATTCCTTATAACCCCCAAGGGCAAGGTATCATTGAACGAGCAAATGAAACATTAAAAATTTGGTTACAAAAAAACAAAAAGGGGGAAATGACACTGGGATCAGTAACAAAATGGTTAAATCATACTTTATTTATTTAAAAATTTTTACTTTTGGATGCAAAAGGGTTTTCTGCCACTGACCGTTTTTGGCATGCACAAACCAAGACTAATTATGCTAAAGTAATGTGGAAAGATCCATTGACTAACAAATGGAGTGGACCCAACCCTGTATTAATATGGGGATGAGGATCTGTTTGTATTTTTTCACAGAAAGAAAATGGAGCCAGATGGTTGCCAGAACGCTTGGTCCGGTATGCAGGCCACGAGATAAAGCAAGAGGACACTGCTGACCCTGATAATATGTTGTCATCTACATCTTGCTTACAGTGAAAACTGAATGGGTTAATGATTGGGCTACTGGACTGTCCTCAGGATTGTGGTGGTCAGACAATGGACATCATCAAACTTACGTGTGGAAAATTGCTGCTGCTATGGGAGGTGTCAAGGTTACATCTGACAGCAATAATTCAAATAGTCTTCCAAAGGGAACTGTTATGGCCTGTGTTACACCACCTTATGCCCTGATGTTAGGAAATGTAAATATTACTTGGTATCATGGGTCTGAAGGAATGTTTAATGTTACCTGTGATAGTTGTAGTCTGTCCAATTGTATTTCTCATGATTCTAAAACTGTAATGACTGTCAAACAACCTGCATTTGTTATGATTCTTGTAAATCTTTCAAAGCCTTGGTATTCTGACAAGGGTATTCAAATTCTAGAGGAGGTTAAAAATAGTTTAAGTAGACAAAAGAGAGTTCTAGGTTTAATTATTTCTGGAATTGCTGCATTTATTACATTATTAGCTTCTATTACTACTGCTGCTGCTGTTCTTGCACAAGAAGTTCATACTGCACACTTTGTTAATAATCTAGCTAAAAACGTTTCTGTTGCTTTGGGAACTCAAGTAACCGTAGACAAGATGTTGGAAGAAAAAAATAGATGCTTTGTTTGATGTAGTGACCTATTTAGGAGAGCAAATTCAAGGAATGAAGATTAGAGCCTGATTGAATGCCATACAGATTACCAATGGATCTGCATCACCTCTAAAACTTACAATGCTAGTTATGAAGATTGGGTAAAGGTCAAAATGCATTTAGAAGGAATTTGGCACCATGATAACATTTCGTTGGATTTGGTTAGTTTACATTCAGAAATTCTAGCTATACAGAAAAGTCATGTTGATTTTGATGCCACTAAGGCTGCTAATGATTTAATTGCTGCAAGTAAGTCTGTGTTGCCTGGTTGGGACTCTCTGAGTTCCTGGATAGGCAGCTTTGCAGCTGTGGGAGTTTGCCTTCTGCTTCTCTTATGCCTATTGCCTATTTTCTTCAAGTGTCTAATGAAGTCTATTGTGAATGTTCACGCAGAGGTCCAAGGTATGCACTATAGAACACGTCCTTGTCTCCCTCAGACTTTATCCTAATCCTCCCTGAATTTGATCTGGCTGGTAGCCAGAGACGGGTAAGATCAGGGGAGAAGGCATCCAACCTAAGACAGGGCACGTATTCAAGGATAATATGTTTGTCCAATGATGGGTAAGGATGTTCTTCTGCCTCTGACAACCTAAGACAGGCACAGTCACTTCTTTTAATAAATAAAGAAGGGGGAGATGTCAGGAGCTGCAGCTGCTCTTTGATTTTGGGAGCTGCAGGTGGTCTCTAATATCTTAACACAAAGGCCTTATCCTACAGCCTACGTGAGAAGGCAGCCCAGGTGAGATGGCGCCAGTTACAATGGCATTATTTAACATACAGCCTAGGTGGGGTGAGCAACAGGAAGAGGCATTACCATATGGCCATGGTGAAGCTGACCTTAGGCACGTAGGCATTATCCAGAAAGTTTTGTCTTCTGTATATAAGCTTGTGTCCGCCAGAATAAAGGAGAGCCTTGATCACAACTTGTCTTGGCTCCATTCCTTGTGTTCTTGTCTCAGGTTCATTCCCACTCCCTCCTTCGAGGTCCATTCCAATCTTTTGTGCCACAGGCCGGCACACTGGGGAATCGAACCTGGCTCCTTTGGCTTTGCAGGCAAACGCCTTAACTGCTAAGCCATTCCTCCAGCCCAAAGTAGAGTTTTGTGAAATCCCAGCTGGGCTTTATGATATCACAGTTGGTTATTGTGATATCACAGTGTGTCATTTTGATGAGATAGTGATGCATTGTGTTAAAAACATCTGGCATTGTGACATCACAGTTGGGCATTGTGATGTGATTGATGGGCATTGTGATGTCACAGTGTGATATTGGGATATCACAGTTCAAATTGTGGTATAAAAGTTGGTAATTATAAGGTTATAGTGGAAATTTGTGATGTGACAGTAGTACTTAGTGATGGCACTGTGGAGCATTGTGATATGGAAGTGGGGTATTGAAATATTACAGTTGAGTATTGCGATGGCAAAGCTGTATATTGTTATATCATAGTTGGACGTTGTTATTTCAAACTTGGGCATTATGATGTCTTAAGGGAGTGTTGTGATATGACAGTGTGGTATTATGTATTGCAGAGGGGCACTGTGACATCACAGTGAGGCATTGTGATGTCACAGTTGAGCATTGTGGTGTGACAGTGGGCCTTGTGATGTCACAGTTGTGTGCTATATTGTCACAGTGGGGCTTTGTGATTTCACACTGGCACATTGTGATCTCACAGTTGAGCATTGTGATGTGACAGTGTGGTATTTTGATTTCACAGTGGAGTATTTTTATATCAGTGTGGTGCAACAATAGGGCTTTGTGGTGTCACAGTGGGGCCTTGTGAAATCAGAGTTGGGCTTTGTAATGTCAGAAGAGGTTATTGTAATGTCACAGTTGAGTATTGTGATGTGTCAGGGTACTGTGATTTCACGTGGCAGTTATGAAAGGTCACAGTGGTGCACTGTGATTTCAGAGTGAGGCATTGTGAAGTGAAAGTGGGGATTTTTGATGTCACTATCGGGCATTTTCATCAGATAGTGGGCATTGTCATGTGACAATTGGGCATTGGTATTTCACTGTCAGGTATTGTGATGAGACAGTGTGGTATTGTGATTAAGTATTGGGGTTTGTAATGATAGTGGGTCATTGTGATGTCACAATTGAGCTTTTTGATGTGACAGTGGGGCATTGTAATGAACACATTTGGTCTTCTTATGTCACATCAGAACATTGTCATGGCATAGCTGGATATTGTCATGAGACATTGAGTCACTGTGATGCCACAGTTGGACATTGTGATGTGGCAATGGGGTATTGTTATGTCACATGCAACATTGTGTTAGGACAGTGGGGCATTGTAATGTCACAGTGGAGCATTGTCATATCACAGTGAGGCATTGTGATATCACAGTAGGGCATTGTGAAGTCATAGTGAGGCTTTGTGATGTCACAATAGCACATTATGTTGTCACAATGGGACATTATGATGTTACCGTGGGGCTGTGTGATGCAACAGTGGGATATTATGATGAGAGAGTGTGGCATTTTGATGTCACTGTGGACCATTGTGATATCATAGTGAGGAAGTATGATGACACACTGGGGCTTTGAGATGAAACAATGAAGCACTGTGGTATCACAGTGGTGCCTTGTGAAATCACCCTGGGGCTTAGTGATGTTACATTAGGATACTGTGATGTCACAGTGGGCATTGTGTTGTAACACTGGGTTATTGTGATGTGACAGTTGGGCAGGATGATGTCACAGTGGAACATCGTGATGTGTCAGTGAGGTATTGTGATATCAACATGGGGCATTTTCAAGAGACTGTAGTGCTTGCTGATGTCACAGTAGGTTATTGTTATGTCACAGAGGGGCATTGTGATGTGACAATGGGTAATTGTGATGTGATAGTTCTGTATGGTGATATCACATTTGTGCACTGTGTTTTGATAGTGGGGCATTGTGATGTCACAGAAGGATCATTGTGATGTGACAGAAGGGTGTAATGGTTTCACAGTGTTTCGTTGTGATGTGACAAGTGAAGCATTATGATTAGACAGTAGGGCGTTGTGATTTGAGAGTGGGATATTTTGATATGACAGATGGGCTTTGTGATGTCACAGTGTGGTATTGGCATATCACAGTTTGGCATTGTGATATAACAGTTGGGGATTGTGATGTCATTGTGGGGAATTTTAGTGTGACATTTGGCCTTTCTGTTGCCAAACTGGGACTTTGTGGTGTCACAATTAAGCATTGTGATGTGACAGTGGGGTAGTGTGATGTGACAGTGGGGTTCTGAGATATTACAGTGGAATATTGTGATATCACAGAGGGGTATTATGATGTCACTTGGGGTATTGTGATGTCACAGTGGGACACTGTGGTGTCACTGTACTACATTTTGATGCCAAAGTTGGGCATTGTGATTTGATAATTGGGCATTAGGATGTTTTAATTGGATATTGTGATGTGACAGTGAGGTATTGTTTTGAGGTGGTGGGGCACTATGATGAGACATTGGAGAATTGTAATATCACAGTTGAGCATTGTGATGATAGTAGGTTATAGTGATGTCACAGCGGAACACTGGAATATCATAGTGGGACTTTACAATTTAATAGCATTGCATTTTGATTTCACATTAGGGCTTTGTGACATCACTGTGTGGCATTGTGATGAAGCTGTTGAGTACTATAATGTCAGGTCATAGTCCAGCATTGTGATGAGACAGCGGGTCATTCTGATGCCGCAGTTTGGCACTGTGATGTGACAGTTGGCTATTTGTGTGTGTGTGTGTGTGTGTGTGTGTGTGTGTGTGTGTGTCAATTGGCATCCCAGAGCGTCTAGCCTCTGCAATAAAACTCCATACTTTGTTCCCCCTTGTGTGTATGCATGACCTTGTGCACTTGCATCACTGTGCGTCTGCCTTACATGGGATCTCTAGAGTCAAATATGAGTCCTTAGGTTTCATACACAAGTGCCTTAACCACAAAGCAATCTCTTCAGCCCCAATGTGGTTTCACAGAGGGGTATTGTGATGCCACACTTGGCTATTTGGTTTGACAGTCTGACATTATGATAGCATAGTGGGACACTGCTATGTCTCAGGGTGGCCTTGTGATTTGACTATGGGGCATTGTGATGTCACAGTAGGGCATTGTGATATCACTGTGGGGCATTCTTATGTCACTGTCAGTCATGTTGATGTGACATTGGCCATGTTATGTCACAATTGGACAGTATGATGCGACAGTAGGGTATTGTGATGTCACATTGGGGCTTGGTGATGTCACAGTGGGGCACTGTAATGTCACAGTAGGCATTGTGATGCAACACCCTGGCATTGTATTGTCATAGTTATATATGGTGATATCAGAGATGGGCATTGTGATGTGACACTTGGGCATTGTGAAGACACAGAGAGAGTACAGTGATTTCACAGGGGGACATTGTGATTAAACAGTTGAGTACTATGATGTCATATTAACATTGTGATGTCACAGTGGTGCATTATGATGTGATTGTGGGGTGTTGTGATGCCACAATTGGGCATTGTGATGTCACAGTGGGGTGCTGTGATTCACAGTTGGCCATTGTGATTTGACAGTTTGGCATTGTGATGTCATAGTTGGGTATTGTTACATAACAGTGAGGTATTGTGGTATCAATATGGGGCATTGTTATGTCACAATTGGGCATTGTGATATGACAGTATGGTATTGTGATTTCATATTGTGATCTCACGGTGGCATATTGTGAGAGAGAAGCACTATTATGTCACAGTGAGTCATAGTAATGTCACAGTGGGACATTGTGATGAGACAGTGAGCAATGTGAAGAGAGAATGGGACATTGTTATGCCACAACTGGGCATTGTGAAGTGACAATGAGGTATTGTGATGTCACTGACATTGTCATGGAACAGTTGGTTATTGTCCTGTCATAGTGTGGAATTGTTATGAGATAGTTGGTTCCATGATGTTTCAGTGGATTGTTTTGATGTCACTTTGGGGCATTGTGAACTCACATTTGAGCATTGTGAAATTACAGTGGGGCAGTGTGATTTCACATGGGTGCTTTGTGTTGTCACAGTGGGGTATTGTGATGTGACAGTGAGGTTTTGTGAAGCCACAGTTTTGATCATTAGGATTGTACAGTTTGGCATTGTGATTTGATAGTTTTGCATGGCGATGTCCCTATATGGCATTGTGATGTGTGAATGGGGTATTGTAACATTACAGTGGGGCACTGTGATGAGACCATGGACATTTTGATGTCAGTTTCATTGTGATGTCACAGTGGTGTTTTGTGATATCATAGTGAGGAAATTTATGGGACAATGGAACATTGTAATGTTATAGTGGGGTAGTGTGATGTCACTTTTGAATACTGTGGTATCACAGTTGACTATTATGATGACAACAGTGGGACATTGCCATATCACAGTGGGGCATTGTGATATCACAGTGATGTATTATGATGAGACACTGGGGCATTATGTGTCAGTAGGCATTCTGATGTCACTGTTGGACAATGTGATGTCACTGAATATTGCGATGTGATGGTGGGGCATTGTGATGTCACTTTGTGGTATTGACATTTCACAATGGGGTATTGTATAGAGATGTGGCATTGTAATGTCACGGAGGGGATTATGATGTCATAGTGGGCTGTTGTGATGATACAGTAGAGCATTGTGATGTAATATTGTCTATTGTAATGTGACAGTGGATTATTATGGTGTCATCCATGGGTATTGTCATGTCACTGTGAATCATTGTGATTTCATGGTGGTGCATTGTGATATCACAGTGGGACATTGTGATGTCAGTATTGGGTATTTGGTTGAGACAGTGGGACTTTGTATTGTGATGTCACAGTGGGACTTTGTGATGAGATAGTGGTGCATTGAGATGTCACAATATAACATTTTGATTTGCCATTGGGACAATACGATGTGACATTGGGTTATTGTTTTTTTTAATATAAGACATGATGACACAATAAGGTCTTATAACTGTGAAGCACTGTGAGGTCACTGTAGGGCATTGTGAAATGACAGTGAGTTTTTGTGAACTAACAGTAATTTTCCCTTGTTTTCTTTATACAGGTTTTCGGACTGAACCTGTTGCTTGCCATTTTTTACAAGACTGATTGACCTCCTCTTTCTGTTCCCTCTTTGGGGTTATAGTCAATCATGCCCATGCCCTGCTTTCTACATGGGTGGTTGGGATAGAACTCATGTCTCCATGCCAGTGTATCAAGCATTTCTACACATTGAGCAATCTTTCCAGACCCTGATTTATGTTATTTTTTAACAACAGATTTATTTATTTATGTATGTATTTTATTTGAGAGAGAAAGAGGCAGAGAGAGACAAGAGTCTTAACCACTAAGACATCTATCCACCCCTATTTTATATACTTTTAGTTCATTTTTTGTTCATTTTATTCAAAGGAGGATCTTGCTCTATCCCTCTAGCCCAGGCTGACTTGGAATTCAATATTCAGTCTTAGGGTGGCCTTAAAATCATGGTGATCCTTCAACCTCTGCCTCTTGAGTGCTGGGATTAAAGGTGTGTAACACCACGCCTGGCATCTGCTTTATATTTTTAAATTATAATTTAATTTTATTTATTTATTTAATTATTTACTTTGTTTTTTCAAGGTAGGGTCTCACTCTGACCCAGGCTGACCAGGAATTCATTATGCAGTTCCAGGGTGGCCTCAAACTCATAGAAATCCTCCTACCTCTGCCTCATGAGTGCTGGGATTAAAGGTGTGCTAATTTTATTTATTACTAAATGTCCACATATATATTTTCTTATTTAAAAGACAGAGGCAGATAGTGAGTGGAGGGAGAGAATGGATGTGCCAGGGCCTTCAGGTGTTGCAAAAAAAACTCCAGAGACATGTGCCACCTTGATCATCTAGTTTACCTGAGTACCTGGGGACTGAATCTGGGCTCTTTGGCTTTGGAGGCAAGTGCCTTACCCACTAAGCCATCGCTCCAGCATGCTAATTTAATTTTATAAATATTTTTTCCTTTTTATCATTTTTTAAGCAGGGTATTTCTATGTAGCCCAAGCTAGCCTCACAGTCTTTTTGTTGTTGCTGTCATTTTTTGTTTGTATATTTCTTAGTTATTTTGGTTATTTGTTGTCTCTTTTTTCTTCTTTTTTGTTGTTTATTTTTCCTTCAATCTGTTAGTCTCATAGTCTTGATCCTTCTTTATTATATATTTATTTTTCCTTTTTGAAAAAGATTTATTTTTATTTATTTACTGTAAAGAAGGACAGAAAGTGAGAGCTCCTCATAAACTGCTAGCCCAGTCCAAGCAAAGCTCTTTCTCACCCCCATAAGCCAAACCTCACAGTCCATAGTCCTTATTGCATTCAGGTCTTTCAACTCTGACCAAAATAGTCCATCATGCTGTACTCACAACACTGCATCTCTTAGGCCAAGGTTTAAAATCCTTCAACATTCTTCTTGAATGTAGAAGCTCCAAATGCCAAAGCCACAGAGTCAGGTGTCTAGCAGCAATCCCACCCCTTGGTACGACTTTACTGTTGCAGTCAGGTTCGCATAGCTAGTAGAACTCACCCAATCAAGAGTGGCTTGTGGGAAAAAAGAGATTTATTTTGGCTTACAGGCTTGAGGAGATGCTTCATGATGGCAGGAAAAATGACAACATGAGGAGAGGGTGGACATCACCCCTTGGCCTATACAAAGTGGACCATAAAAACAGGAGAGTGTACCAAACACTGGTAAAGGAAACTGACTATAATACCAATAAGCCCGCCCCCAACAAGACATTCCTCCAGAAGGTGTTAATTCCCAATCTCCATCAGCTGGGAACCTAGCATTCAGAATACCTAAGTTTATGGGGGACACCTGAATTAAACCACCACAGTAGGTTAGCATGTGGCTTCTTCAAAATATCCTGGATGTTGATTACCCCTCACCCACATTCCTTTTACTCAATCTGTTCCCTTGACCTTGCTTAGACCATTCCACCCACAGTAATCTGTCCATCTACTTACATATATACAGTAAATTCCCTTATAGCCACACCCTCCTCTATCCCTTATAGCCCTTTTCTAGCTTACTGGCCACTGCTACAAATTTTCACTCAAACTCACACACAAGTCTGAACATTTGTAACTAGGATCCACATATGAGAGAAGAAAAAATGTGACATTTGGCTTTCTGGGACTGGGTTACCTCCCTTAGTATAATCCTTTCCAGATTCATTCATTTCTCTACAAATTTCATAATTTCATTTTTCTTACCACTGAATAGAACTCCATTGTGTAACTGCACTACATCTTTATTATTCATTCATCTGTTGAAGGACATCTAGGCTGCTTCCATTTCCTAGCTATTGTGAATAGAGCAGCAATAATAATGTGCCAAGCAGCATCCATCTCAAGTGAAATGTGAAAACTGTTATTCTTTGGCACAAGGTGGACAATTTCACATGTGAGGAAACTGGGAAAATGTCCCAGTGAGGAATAACACCTATGATGGCACAATAACTCATGAATTTGATGGATATAGAGGAAACAGTTCCAACAATAATGATGTAACTGGCTGGTTTTTAATAAAAAGAATTTTTAAATATTTGCATAGAGCTGGATGTGTTGGTTCATCCATTTAATCACAGCACTAGGTAGTCTGACGTAGGAGGTGTGGTAGTCTAAATGTGATAGTTTAAATATATGGGCCCAAAGACTTAGGTGCTTTACTAAAATTTAGCTTTCAACTTCACACTCTATCAGGTAGATTCTTGCTACAGGTGGTGGGTCACCAGGGGCAGATCTTGGAGTCTAGCACTAAGGTGTGCTTGGGAGTAGATATGAGACTAGCCCTAAAGTGCATTTGAGGGTGCATCTGATTGCAGCCCTACTAGGTCTATTCAGAGCAGTTGGAGCTCCAGCTGTTTGTGCTCTCTCTGCTTCCATCTGTGGAGGTAAATAGCATTTTCACCACTGATAGAGTTTTGCCTGAAATAAATCCCATTCTCCCAAAAGGTCTATCTGGCAGGATGTTTTCCCAAGAAACATGGAGCTGATTGCAACAGGATGATTGCTGTGAGCTGAGGCCTAGGCCACAGAGTGAGTTCCAGGTCTGCCTAGGTTAGAGTGAGACCCTGACTTAAAAAATAAAAACAAACAATCTTTGGACTTATCAGCACAAGATACTGCAATCCTAGTATACCAACACCCAGGTAGTAGAGCCAGTAGGATCAGGAATTTAAACCTTTTCAGATAATTAGAATAATCTCTCAATCTCAAGATCTTTACCTCTGTCACATCTGCAGTCTCTTATGCCCTATAATACACACTGCCATACAATGACCAGATTGAAACATTGGTTGTCAGACATTATTTAGCCAGCCTGCAACAAGGATCCATAAGAGTACTTACAGAAAGAAATCCACATGTAAAAATACAGTTGATTGGGTAGAATTTGTTGCAAGAATTTAGGCCTACTTCAGTGTTCAAAACCACCATGGTGCTCTACTTTACTAAGACCCTAAAAAGAATATGTACATGGTTATATCACTTAATGCAGATAAAATGAGTGACAAAATTTAATATACATTAATTTTGAACACTCTTAATAACTGGGAAATAAAGGCACTAACTTGAGCTAATAAACAACACCTACAATAAACACGCAACAAATACCATGTATCATGTTGAAATAAATGCTTTCTCCTAATTTTGAAAACAAGGTAGATAGTGTCTTTTGTCTCATTTTCAACTTAGTAGACAACAAGTAACAACTTAGTAAGACAACGAGTAACTACAGTATAGGAAACAAATACAGAAAGGCAATCAGATTAGAAAAGAAATATAACTGACATATTTTACAGATGACAAGTACAAAATTCCAAATAAATCTAAGAAACAAGCCAGGCGTGGTGGTGCACGCCTTTAATTCCAGCACTTGGGAGGCACAGGTAGGAGGATCACTGTGAGTTCGAGGCCATCCTGAGAGTACATAGTGAATTCCAGGTCAGCCTCAGCTAGAGTGAGACTCTACCTCAAAAAACAAAAAACAAACAAACAAACAAACAAACAAGCAAACAAAAAATCTAACAAACTGCCTACTAAACAACACATAACAAGATCTCAGAATATAAAACAGTACATAGGTCCCTATTTCCATATATTGGCAGTAAATAAATGTATACCAAATTAAAACATATTCAATAAAGTTAAATGTATAGCTTAGAGTATATGCTTAGCAGATATGTGTTCACTCCCCAGCAACAAACACCAAAAGAAAACAAATAATTATAGAAACAAAATTTTGGCACCAAAAATTCTAAGAAAACACTTAAAAATTTAAAAGGGAAAACACATAGCATAAACATTCCATTCAAACCCTTACACTACATTTGACTCAAATTGAACAAGGCTTCTGTCACCAAAGACTTCATCCTCAAGACAACAGTTAGGTTCCTCTATGGAGAAGCTCAAGGCTTTCAAAATACTTGGTGTTCTCAAATGCTACTGGCACATTCCATGGAGAGACCTGGTTGGAATCCAGAGGAGAGCCAGTCTCCGGACACTAGCACTAGCTGGAAAGTGCTACATGAGCTACCAGGGGAAAGTGGCCAATATCTGTCCAAGCAATTCAAAGTCTAAGTGACTCAGAAGCAAAACTGACATGATGATCACACAACTGCAATAGTGGCACACAGCCATGGTGGGTTATAGATCTACTCCGTGGAAAGGAATCCATACCTGGAACAGGGAAACAAGTCAGAATCATATCCGGATGAGGATTCTCCTTTCCACTGTCAAGCTCCCACTAACCTTAGACTATAAGAGGGTCTACACCCTTTTAATTTTCTCTAAGTTAATAATGTTTCCATGATTATCTGGTGCTGACTTCATTCTCCACTGGAGGATCTGCTTCCATTTTTCAGATGGGCGCTGGACTTGAGGAGATAAATGGGCCAGTGCACTCCATCATGGCCCCAGCGAAAACCACAGAGGAATTGGCAAAGCAAGCAAGAGAGCTGCTTTCTTAGTGGATCTGGTGTCTGTACAAGGGTGATGGAGATAGATACTGAGGACACTCAACACCTACAAACCAAAGATCCAGAGACTCCTAAGTGCCCATCACTGAAGTAAAGTTAAATTCTCCCATCATGGCTCAGGGCAATTTGCGAAGAGGGGGCAGAAAGATTGTTAGAGCCACAAGTTGGGGCATTCTGCACACAGATATTGCCTCTTCCCCCCATAATGCATGACCCACAATCCCCATGAGGTTGACTTGCATCCCCAATGAGGAATGCCTCGTCAGTAAAGGGGACGTGAGGAGGGAATGGACGGTACCAACATGTGTTGTTTCTGTACAAAATATGCCCATATGTAATAAAGAAAGATTTAAAACATATTTTAAAAATAAATAAATAAAAGTTTAAAAAAAGATCTTGGACTATGGGAATGTCTGAATATTACTGGATTGATTCAAAACTATGGGGACTTTTAAACTTGGATGAATGCATTGAATTTTGCATCTTGCGTGGTTATCTCAGTTTTGGGGGTGAAGGGATGGAATGTGGTGATTTGATTCAGGTTTCCCTCATAAGCTTAAGTATTCTGAATGCTAGGTTCCCAGCTAATGATGATTTGGGAATTAACACCTCCTGGGGGCAGTGTATTGTTGGGGATAGGCTTATGGATGTTATAGCCAGCTTCCTCTTACCTGGGTTTGGCACATTTTCCTGCTGCTGTAGTCTACCTGATGTTGGCCAGGAAGTGATGTCCACCCTCTACCCATGCTATTGTTTTCTCCTGCCATCATGGAGATTCCCCTCAAGTGTGTAAGAAAAAATAAACACTTTTTTTCCCAACAAAAAGGAGTCAGTGTTCATTCCCACAAATACCTGACATGAACCTAGATCTCCTTTGTTAGGTTATTGACAAAAAGCCTCATAACTGTGTCCTTTAAAATGTCTGTGTGTCTTAACTCAGGAATGCCTTTCTCAAGCTCTTATGTGAGATGATGCTCTTTCTTTGAATCCAGTTGTGGTGGTTTGAATAGAATAGATGGCCCCCAATATATTCAGTTGTTTGTTTGTAGTTTGCATCTGCAGCCACCTGGCTGGAGGCAATGTCACTGGGTGGATCTTTAGGTGTGGTGGTGTGTTTCATATTTCAATCTAAAGATATGCAAAGTATGCCTAGCTGGAGTTTCTGAAGTGTGCTGTGACTTTTGGCTTCTGGCTTGTGCTTCTCTCTCTGCTTGGTCCTGTGAAGCAGGCCAGTTTCTTCTGCCATTGTGGAACTTCCCCTGAATCTGTAGGCTTCAATAAATATCCCTTCCTCCATAACTGTGCCTGGTCTGGAAGTTCATCTCAGTGAGCCTGAATTTGTCTGCTACAGAATTTGGTACCGAGGAGTGGGCTGAGATGAACCTGACTATATGGATGTTGATCTTTTGGAACCTTTGTTTTGGAGGAATAGGCATGGACTTGGTGCTTGCAACTGAAGATGTCTTCTGGAGTGGTAAGCCAAGTTTTATGGACTATTCTGATGAAAGTCTGAGAATGCTAAGTGCAGACCGCATTGAACTTCAAGGCTTGGCTTATGAGCTTTCTAAGGGGAAGGAAAGACTGCCGAGGACTTTGTTGGAACTGGGCTACTGGCATAAGGGCTGGCTACGTCCTGCTGCCCAGGCCCAGAGAGTTTGATCAAGGTTAAATTTATAATGGACTGATGTGCTTGGCAAAAGGTGTTGGACAGAGAGATTTACGATTTTAAGCTGGAAAACCTCAAGCAAGTTAAAATTACAGGCACTGAGTCTGGTTTTAGGCTACTGAATCTGCTATTGTCAAACACATTAGCAATCTTCAAGGAAGATGGTACAATTGCTTTACCATGGAAAGGATGACTGAGGAAAGACTATCATAGAAATGCACACACTTTTGGAAAGAGTTGATTGTTTTTCAAGGTTATGATTTATTTTGTCTGTGAATTAAGAATATGGCTGTGTTCTGCACACCTGGTATTGGTTTCAGAAGCATGAAAAATGCGAGGAGTGGTCGTGACTTGCACATGCTTCCAGGAGCTGCCGCTGAGATGCGGCATGCAGTAGGGCCTGATGCCCTGACAGGCTAAAAGAGCCTTTGGAAAATGTGAGGAGTGGTCATGAATTGCACATGGTTCCAGGAGCTACTGCTGAGATGTGGCATGAGGCAGGGCATGATGCCCTGATAGGCTGAAAGAGCCTTTGGAAGATGGACCATGGTTTGCATGAAGACCTCAAGATGTTTTTGATATACCTGGACTATACAAGTGCTACCATAGAGCGCATTGTTGGCCTGAGATGGAAGTGTTCCCTGGCTACTCTGCCCAGCTGGAGGGGCAGAATTGGAAAATCTGGAGACTGTCAGTCTTTGGTTGTATTGGACTTGAACTGCAGAAGTTTGATGTTTGTTTGATGGTGGTTGAGTTTGCACTGTTTTAGTCTCTCTTTGCTATGCCTTATGCCAGTTGAAAATGTTTACTGTGTGCCTTTATATGTTAGAAATGTTTAACTTGTTTGATTTTACAGGTCTTAATATCTTAAATTGGTCAAGACTGTGCGGACCTTTGAAATTGAACTGTGTACAATTTACAGTGTGTGATGTTTATAAATCTGTTGGGGGCCAGGGGCGTAATGTGGTGGTTTGAATAGAATAGATGGCCCCCAATATATTCAGTTGTTTGGTTGTAGTTTGCATCTGCAGCCACCTGGCTGGAGGCAATGTCACCGGGTGGATCTTTAGGTGTGGTGGTGTGTTTCATATTTCAGTCTAAAGATATGCAAAGTATGCCTAGCTGGAGTTCCTGAAGTGTGCTGTGGCTTTTGGCTTTTGGCTTTTGGCTTGTGCTTCTCTCTCTCTGCTTGGTCCTGTGAAGCAGGCCAGTTTCTTCTGCCATTATGGAACTTCCCCTGGATCTGTAGGCTTCAATAAATATCCCTTCCTCCATAACTGTGCCTGGTCTGGAAGTTCATCTCAGTGAGCCTGAATCTGTCTGCTACACCAGTCATGAGAAGGACAGGGTCTCCATCTTCCAATTATGGTGAACACTAGGCTCCTCACAGCTGATACTGCCAACACACAGACACTACTGGTCCAAAGCATGATTTTTAAAACACCATGATTCTCTGTACAGATTTGAATAGAGCCCAGCTTCTCCCCTACCAGCAGTGATTCCTGAATAAAATCTCCATACATCTAAGCTTCATAGTTCCTGAACACATGCATACAACTGCTATCTGTTCCCTGAATACAAATATATCATCCATTACTAAGTGTTTAAAGAAAAATACTCTATTTACCTTAAGTGCTCACATACCAGTGCTACACCTATGCACACACAATCAACATGTATCTGAATTAAAAATGTAGAACCAACTTCTTAGGAAGACTCAATAAATTATTATTAATGAAGTGCTTATAACAATGTGCAGCACATAGTATATGCCATGTGTGATTCCTCAACCTATAAGCAGTGAAAAACAGAAAAAAAGGGAATGCTTCTTACCCTTTGATATGTACCCATTTCTCTAGAATTGAGAGACTCATTTTCTTCTTCAGCCTCACTAGATATTGGAAGTTCATCTGATAATCTTATGAACAACTTTCTCACCTGAGTAACCTTTGCTCACCATAGAAACCCTTTGATTTACTCCTAAAACAGTCTTAAACAATGAATGATGAAACAGACTTCCTCCTCATTTTTACTGGGAACCATACAGATGTCATTGTTTGCTAATGACAGGCCAGGTTAAAAAAAAAAAAAACTGCCAAAATGTTATCAGATATACTGGTGTACATTTGAGTAGCAAGAAATTAGTGATTCGATTTCCCATACATTTACCATTTGTCCTTAAGCGTTTAATTTACTAGTGCTAAAGGCAAATGATGAACAACAAAATTTTATATGCTCAGATGCTGCTCACATATTCTTTTTGGTAAAACCTATAATCTTTTCTCATTGAATTTTCTTTTACTGTGTTTTCAGAATTTTGTTGTTGTTTTTAAGATATTACTGTTTTTTCAATAATGTATTTTTCAAACATGTTTCCAATTCTATAGTTTGCCATTTCTTCTTTCTGGGAGACCAGAGGGGCTGGGGACATAGTCCTGTGTGGGACTGTTTGCCTTGCAAGCACAAGGCTGTAGATTATATTCAGGTAAGGTTGGGGCTACAGAGTGAGTTCCAGGTCAGCCTGGGCTAGAATGGAATGCTATCATGAAAAACAATACCAAAAAGAAAGGGAAGAAAGAAAAGGCCAATGCTCAATGATGTTAATAATTATGAGAATTTAAATCAACACCTCAATCACACGCTGCTGAACCTTATGTCTTAGCAGAATTTTAGACCACTCAACAGAACTTGTAGCAGAATAATTTCAGCAGAAACTAACAAAGTAATTTTAGATAGTTTACTTAGGAATATTATCGTGTAAGAACCTATGCAAATATTCTACCTAACACATATTTAAAATTTTAAATCTACTAAATTTAGAAGTGAGCTGTGGCCAGTTCTGCTAGTGCCGGACTATTCTCCAAGCCAAAAAGGATGCAGGGGTCGTTTGAATGTAAATGTCCCCAATAGCCTCAGGTAGTTTTGATTAAGCTTCCTGCTAAGTTTCCAGATAGTGGAGTCTTAGGAAGTGGAGCTTTGCTATAAGATGTATATTGCTGTGGGCAGACCTTGGGGCAGAGGAATCCAACCCTCCTATGTGTCTAGAGCCATACTGTGCCAAATCACCTTCTAGTATTAACTTGTGATATTGAAATATTATCCAGAAGTAAAACAGAATGGCATTAAAATTAAATTTAATAGTCTATGCAGCTTACACATTCATCAGAAGAACTCCCTATTACCTTACATGTTATTGACAACAAAAAGGTGGGGATCCTCTGATAATACTCAGCATCCCCAGCTAATTTTGAGACTAAGGCCAGAGGCTTGATTTAGTCTAATAGTTAAATGACATTATGAGCTACCTGTTGAGTACTGTCTTGAGGGAAATAAAAGAGGAAGGTAGGTATGAAGAGAAACCCAGCTTGGGTGGACTGTTTTTAGACTATAGCAAAAGCTCACATACTGCCATAAGTGTTGGACATACCATGTTCCACATTCTTATGTTTTCTTATCAGCATACTAATTAAACTCAACAATGGGTTTTATTATGCCGTTTTTCAACATACACACAATGCATTTTTATGACATCCACTTCATTATCCTCTGTGGTTCAAAATCCATGCTCAATGGTCCCCCTTTCTTATCAGTCTTCCTTGCCTTTTGTTTTCATGCCTTTTTTGTGGCATAATACATTTAATAGAGCTGCCTACAGGATCCATGGTGAGGGATTATTTACAGGATTAAATGATTCTGTATTTAGGGCTTCCCACCAGTGGCTATATCACTGAAGAAAATTTCTCTCCTCTCAATGTTTAGCAGTTATCCTCTCTTGCCAGGAGAAAAAAAAAAAAAAGCCTGACTAAAAGCAGCATATTAATGAGAGTGCTGTAAAAAACTCAATTTTCCACAATTTAGTGACTTATAAACCATTCGTGACTGGCTGAAGGGATGGCTTAGTACTTAGTTAAGGCACTTCCCTGCAAAGCCAAAGCACCCAGATTTGATCTCTCAGGACCCATGTAAGCCAGATGCACAAACTGGTACATGCTTCTGAAGTTCAATTGCAGCACCTGAAGACCATGGTGCACCCATTCACTCTCTTTCTTCCTCTTTCTCTCTACAGATGATATCTAGAAGATCATAAACCATATCCTCAAATGTGGTTAATAAATTCAAAGAAGTCAATATAACTTTTACATTTAAGTACTGCACAATTAAACACTATTACTTTTCTGAAGATGAAGGACATTAAGTTGGAGTGTCCATGCTATTTTCACCACAATGTTATATAATACAAATAAAATACTGACATTTTATACAAGGTGATTTAAAGTACATTCTTTCTAAGATTTTAATGACATAAGCCAATATGAAGAGTAAACCAACACTTTATTTCATTTATATGTGCCCGAATGGCTACTAGACCTGGGGTTTCGCATCACACGTGATTAGGCCCCCTGGAGGTCCCTGGCAGAGTCTTTGGTGTTTTGTGACTTGGGTCTCATTCTGCAGTGTGTTCTTTCTCTGGGTGCTTGCCTTATTGATTCTAGGAACTAAGCCCACTCAACTTTATACTGATAAAATCATGCTCTCAGCAGATAATCTCGATGGGCCTTTAGATGTTCCAGAAACTAAGAGTACAAAAACGGAAGCTTCCACCTATGGAGACAGCCCTAGCCTCAGTAACCCCTGCAGCCTTAACCGCGACGCCGGCTGTGTCTGAAAAGCTTGAATAGCTAATTTTTATTCTTGCTGAGAATGTAACTTTAACTCCATATGACCCTCCACTAACAGAATTGTTTGGCAGTCTGCAGTTTCTGATTCATGGCAGATGGAGGGAACCACCTAAATATAGAGGGCCTTATAATTTTGATCCTACTGATGCACCACTCCCTTGGACAGGAAAATATGATGAAAATCTAATCAGATGGGTAACATTTAAAGGAAAGAGAATCAAATATTATTCATTGAGCATATAGGAAATGATTAGGAGAAACAGGCCCCCATGGTGTGCTTTGATGGATAAACAGCAACAAGAACTTAGATGGGAAGTATATGTATTCTTTGCTGTTAGGAATAAAAGATTGTATGATATATTTGGAAACCCTTTAAGTCAAGAAAGAATGTTGAAAGACCTAAGAGTTTGAGATGAAATGTGGGACCCCAATGTGAATGTAAGATGTTAATATTAGAAATCTTTGGATGTTAGTCATTAACCACAAATGTCTGGTCCTCCAGCAGCTACAGAAAGAGGAAGTTCCTGGGTATAGCAAGTTTATACTGAGTATATGTCATAAGGAGTTATTGTACTGATTTCATTTGTTGAAAACCTGCCAAATGGAGCAGTTCCTGATTGTTTCTGTATATAACTGAGGCCTGAAAGTAAAGTTCTTTGCAGCAGCAATCACAACCTGTGTTGTCTGTCTGTCGCGTCGAATCCGTTCCTTACCTGAATATCCAAGCCTGGTCCCCCTGCAGAGACATCCCCACTGGGTGGTCTGCGGCACCAAACTAATACTGTCACAAAATGTAGGGAAGAAAAGCCATATCCCTACAATTTACATGTGTGTCAAATCTCTTCACTTTTTTCTTTTCTTTTTTTCCCCCAAGGTACAGTCTTGTTCTAACCCAGGCTGATCTGGAATTCATTTGGTAGTCTCAGGGTGGCCTTGAACTCAAGGCAATCCTCCTATTTCTGACTCTCAAATTTAGGTATTAAAGGCATGTGCCACCATGCTGGGCTTCTTCACTTTGATTTCTAATCTTTATAATACAGTATAAAAACCTTGTTCAACTCTTCACAATTACTGGGCTCACATAGCCTCATAATACCTGGCTAAGAGTCAATTTCAAACAACAGAAACACTGTAAATAATTTGGGAGTAAGACAAGGGTGGGGTGGGGGTGGGGTGGGGTGGAGAGATGGCTGAGGGGTTAAGGCGCTTCCCTGTGAAGCCTTCCCCAGGGCCCACGTGAAGCTAGATGCACATGGTGGCATGTGTGTCTGGAGTTGTGTGCAATAGCTGGATGCCCTGGCAGGCCCATTCATTCTTTCTCTCACTCTCCTCTCTCTCTCTCTCTCTTTCTTCTCTCTCTCTCTCTCTGCCTCTTTTGCTCTCACATAAATAAATAAATAAATACGTTTTTAAAAGAAACGAGGGACTGATAAGTTGGACTGCATGTAGACGTGGAGCTGCTCAGACTGGCAGCATTGGGTTGTAGGAGGTGGGTCAGGAGGTTCTTTGGTAGCTTCTTCCAAACTCTAAGTTCCAGTCTTGGGGCCCTGGATTGGTTTCCCTTTTTAAGTTCGGTTTGCCTGACCCCATTCTTTCCTGCAGTCCTGGACCAGAGCGCACTGAGCAGGGAAGTGCAGTGCTGCACCTGCTCCCAGAGCATCCCTGGCAGTGCGCATTGACCCAAATTCAAGCTCTAGCAGGATTCTGATAGGAAAGTTATCCAAGAGGATGCTTAAATAATGGAAATTCAAAGAAATGCCCTGCTGTTTCTGCTTCCTGGTCCATATTTTAGGAATGCGGCCTTAGACGGTGTCCCAGCTCTTCCCCCACCCATCGTCAGAAATAACTTCTTTGCTCCCATTTCTTTTTGCATTCCATATGTACATGGAAAAAAATTAGAATGGAATCTACCAGAAAATGAAAATTCCTGACTCTTTAAAACATGAAAGTGTATTTGTGGTTAAAGGGCGTCCATCCTCAGGGGAAAAAAAAATCAGTTTAAGGTGGGAAGGGTTCATTGCAGTTTATAGTTTCAGGGGGTAGAGTCCATCATGGTGGGGAGAGGATGCCAGGAGAAAACAGCTGGTGCCACCTCATTACATTGGCAGGGAGGAAGTGGAAAAAAATCGTCAGTGCCTGTGTTCAGTTGGTTTCTAATTTTTATACTCTAGTGCCTGCCCATGGGATGTACCATCTGTATATATTTCTTTAATTAAATGTTTTATTTATTTGTTTGAGGGAGAGAGAGAGAGAGAGAAAGAGAGGAAGAGGAAGGTTGAGAGAGAAAGAGTGGGTGCACCAGGACCACCAGCCAATGCAAACAAACTCCAGACATGCGATACCTTGTGCATCTAGCTTATGTGGCTACTGGGGAATTGAACTTGGGTCCTTAGGCTTTGCAGACAAGAAGCAAGCCATCTCTCAGACCCTGGGCTATGTATATTGAAGGTGGGTCTTCCCATCTCAATGAACCTCATCTATTTAATCCCTAACAGGTGACTCTAGGTCTTGTCAAATTGACAGTCAACATAAACCAATACTTCAATGCACTTTTGCTTTCTATGGTTTTCAGCTTGCAGTGTGCTTATCAGAATACAGCTCCACTTTAAGTAAAAGAGCATATGCTAACTTGGGGGCGGAGGGTGGTGGATAGAAGGCCACTGTGCTTCTGCTACCTAAGGACAGTGTAGAGGACCTGCATCCAGGAAGTGGGTGTGTGCTTATTGCGGAGCTGTCAGCACAAGGGGTCCCTAGAATAGCAGCCACAGCCCCCAGGAGCTGTCCATGAATACCGAATGCCAGGCCTCCCCAGACATGCTCACTATGTATGCCTTCCACCCAGGTCCACAGTTGGTTCACTGTATTTGTCTCATGTGGAGGTATACCAATCAGCTTTTCGTGGTGCTGAGGGGGGAGGGGTACATGAGGACCTCAACTTATAATAATTTTAAGGCTGGTGAGATGGCTCAGTGGATAAGACACTTGCCTGCAAAGCCAAACAGCCGGGGTTCAAATCTCTACTACCCACTCAAAGCTAGATGCACACTGGTGTGTGTGTCTATAGTTTGTTTGCAGTGGCTGGAGGCCCTGGCATGCCCATTCTCCCTGCCGCCCTCCCTCCCTGCCTAATTGCAAATAAATAAATTAATTAAAATACTAAAAATAATAGTAACAATTTCAATATAAAGAAATAGCAAATAAATCTGGAGAGATGCATAGTGGATAAAGTGCTCACCAGGCAAAAATGAGCACTTGAGTTCAAGTTATCAGAACCCACATAAGGCTAGATGCTGTAATCTAAGCATCTGTAATCCCAGCCAGCATCGTCCCCAGGAAGCACATAGGCCAGATAGCCTGCTAAACAACTGCAAACAGAAACCCTGCATTGAGGTGATGGTGAGGACTGAAATCCAAGGTTGTCCTCTGACCTCCACACACACACTGTGACACAAGTGAACCCGGATTTACACACACACACACACACACACACACACACACACACACACAGACACAAACTGGTAGGCAATGTTTTGATTGGAGTAGCATTTTTGTTTTGTTTTTTTTTAGTGAGGTAGTGTCTCTCTCTATGCCAGACTGACTATGTAGTCTCAGCCTGGCCTTGATTACCCAGTGAGCCTCCTACCTCTGATAACCAAGTTTTGGGATTAAAGGTATGGCCCACCATGCCAAGCTGCACTAGCAAATTTAAATCTGTTTTATTATTGGGTTTCCTGGGTGGGCAGTATTGTGACCTCAGATCTGGGTACTTTTCCTGATATCTTTGGTGGGGAAGAGTGGAGGAAATATCATTGTCTTCAAACACTTTATTTACTATTATGAATCATGACATGTTTTATTATCATTATTATTATTATTATTATTATTTGTTTGTTTGTTTGTTTTCTGGCAGTGCTAGGGGTTGCAGCCAGAGTCTTGCGCTGACATCCACCCTGATAGCCTGTTACTAATGATGGAATCAGTAAAACACATTTTCAGGGCTGGAGATTCAGCCCAGTGGTAAAGTGCCTGCCTTGCATGTGCATGGCCTTCGGTATGATCCCCAGCATACACAAACGCACATAGTATATGATATAATTAGGACTGGAAAGATGGCTTAGCAGTTAAGAACCAGGCTTGATTCCCCAGTACACACATAAGCCAGATGCACAAGGTGGTGTATGTATTAGAGTCTGTATACAGTGGCTGGGGGCCCTGACATGCCTATTCTCTCTCTCTCCCCCCTCATCTCTCATATATATATATATATATATATATATATATATATATATATATATATGCAATTATATTTTATATTAAATATTACAGTACCTTATTAGATATAATAATATCTACTATAAATTACTCTATATGTATAAATAATATCCTATATATACATTACTATATATAGCAATATCCATGTTAGTTTGTAAGTAGATACACAACGTCCTAAAACAACACTTATGGAAGGAAGATAAACACATCAGGTGCACACTTAAACCTAACCATGCTTTACACTCCCCCATCCACTATCTTCCTAGCATTCTCCAAGACTGAAGTTGACTGTGGAAATCTACAAATGGGGGCTTGAGATCTGACCTGTCCATAGTGGTGATAGTCACCTTTGCATTGTTATAGGGGACAGGGGCTTCCTTCCTTCTTTCCTTCCTTCCTAAAAAAATTAAAAAATAAATAAAGAATACAAGCCAAATTGAATTCCCAAATCAACCTAAAATACCTAGGCTGATATTACTAAGACTTTTTACTCTTGCTTCTTTGTGGTTTTTTATTTCTGTATGCGCGTATGATGCATGCATGTGTGTATAGGCAGGCAGGCATGTGCATGTGCACGTGGAGGTCAGAGGCCAAGCTGAAGGTGCTGGTCCTCTCTTTCCACCTGTGTTTGATACAGGGGCTGTCCTGCTTGCTTCCTCCAACCCCAGACTAGCGGGTCCATGTGCTTTAGTTTCCTCGTGACTCTGCCTGCTATTGCCCTAAGTGCAGTGAGATCACAGGAGCATCTGCCACTTGCACCTTTCCTTATGTGGGTGCTGGGGACCCACACTGGTCAGCAATCTATTTATAGAGTCATCTCGCTGCTTCCTTCCTTCTGGCTTCTTTCATGTTCCTCCTCCAACTTAAATGTAGCATAAGGAAAAAGAATTCTGGGGACTGGAGAATAGTGCAGCAATCAAGGCACTGCCTGCAAAAGCCTAAAGACCCAGGTTCCATTCCCCAGAACCCATGTAAACCAGATGCACAAGTTGGCACATGCATCTGGAGTTTGTTTGCCGTGGCTAGAGGTCCCGGTGTGCACATTCTCTCTGTGCCTCCCCTCTCTCTGCCTCTCTCACTCTCTCAAATAAATAATAAATAACTTTTTGAGAAATTGAGACCCAACTCTAAAAAGAAAAAAAAAAAAAAGACATCTGGGAAGGTATTCTCCAGGTCTTTTTTCCTCTATCCTACTCCATAATCTTGCTTTTAATAGCCAAAGAGAACCCAAAGCAGAAAAGTCATTGAGATATTATGAGCACTGTGAGGTTTCAATCATAGTTGTAAATATTTGAGATAACTTTTCCTTTTTTCATTTATTTATTTATTTTTATGTTTTTGTTTATTTTATTTATTTATTTGAGAGCATTTATTTTTTATTTATTTATTTGAGAGCGACAGAGAGAGAGAGAGAGAGAGAGAGAGGCAGAGAGAGAGAGAGAATGGGCACACTATGGCCTCCAGCCACTGCAAACGAATTCCAGATGCATGTGCCTGCTTGTGCTCTGGCTAACGTGGGTCCTGGGGAATCGAGCCTCGAACCGGGGTCCTTAGGCTTCACAGGTAAGTAATTTACTGCTAAGCCGTCTCTCCAGCCCTTCATTTATTTTTTAAGAGAGAGTGAGAGAAATGGGCATGCCTTTAATCCCAGCACTTGGGAGGCAGAGGTAGGAGGACGGACATGAATTTGAGGCCAGCCCAAGAATACAGAGTGAATTCCAGGTCAGCGTTGGCTAGGGTGAGACCCCACCTCGAAAAGCCTAAGAGAGAGAGAAAGAGAAAGAGGTAGATATTTATATAGAGAGAATGGGCACACCAGGGCCTCTATCCACTGCCGACAAACTCCAGATGCATGTGCTACCTTCTGCATCTGGCTTATATATGTCCTGGGAATTGAACCTGGGTCCTTTGGCTTTTCATGCAAGTGCCTTAGCCTCTAGACTATCTTTCCAGCCTTTGAAGGAAACCCTTTCAACCTCTCAAGAGCAAGAGTAAATTTGGCTTAAAGCTCTAACAATTTCAATCCCAAATCAATTGTTCTTGTTGGTGTGGACTTGTGTCACCACAGACACTATGTCAGGCATGTGCAGAGGAGCAGTACTGCTCACCTCAAGCCCTGGAGAAAAAAAGAGAGGAAGAGGTCTGGAGAGATGACCTAGTGGTTAATGTGCTTGCCTGCAAAGCCTAAGGGCCCAGGTTCAATTGCCCAGTACCAATGTAAGCCAGATGTACAAGGTGGTGCATGTGTCTGGAGTTTGACTACAGTGGCTGGAGTCCCTTGTGCACCCATTCTCTCTCTTTAACACACATTCTCTCTCTTGCATGAATAAATAAATAAATAAAATATTTTTTTAAGAGAGAGAGGAATTGACAAAATTTCACAATCATCTCTAAAGAAAGACTCTTCAGAACTCACTAAGACCTTCCATGTTAAAAATTTCACCATTGGGAAGCATTACTCTGGGGAAAGCCCTTTAAGACATTGGCCTTTGCAGACATTTATAATCTAAACTATAGCACATGTCTTCATAGTTGAGGATTTTAGGGTTGTATCAAACAGATGGGTGAAAAAACGGAACCCATATCAGGTGTGCCAGAGCACCTTGCTGTCCATGTGGGCTGTATGTGTGTAAGGGGAGGGGGATGAATATGGGTGCCACTACAAATGAACTTCAGATACGTATGTATGGGGGACTTGGTCCCAGGGAAGCAGGTCTTACAAGCAAGTGCCTTTAATAACTCCTGAGCCATCTCCACAACCCCCAGTTTATTTATTTATTTTTTGTTGTTGTTGTTTTTTGTCTTTTTGAAGTATGGTCTCAATCTAGTCTAGGATGACCTGAAATTCACTATGTAGTCTCAGAATGGCCTCAAAATCATGGTGATCCTCCTACCTCTGCCTCCCAAGTACTGGAATTAAAGGCATGCACCACCATGCCCAGCCATTTTTTTTTTTCCTTAAAAGTGTAAAGTGGGCATTGGGGCTGGAGAGATGGCTTAACAGTTAAGGCACTTCCCTGTGGAGCCTTAATCCCAGCCATCAGGAGGGAGGCTAAGGTAGGAGGATCACTGTGAGTTTGAGGCCATGCTGTGACTCCATAGAGAATTCCAGGTCAGCCTGGTCTAGAGAGCAAGACCCTACCTTGAAATACAAACAAACAAACAAACAAAAAGCAGATGGAAACACCAGAAGTAACTCCATTCGTAAATGAAAGGGAGGCACTGAGTGTTAATTTTCCATGGGTTTTGATTTTCCTCAAGGTGAGAGGTGGGAAGAGTCCTTGCCTAGTTCATGAGTGTTGCAAGCACACCTGGCTTTGCATGCACAAGCTGTAATGGCTGCCTTGGCCCTTGCCTCACCCTGCCTGTTGACAAAGAGAATGAATTCCTTCGTGCTGTTTGGACTGGTTGGGATGTGTAACTTGCTTGCAAAACACTGCCAGTGCTTAAGGAACATGTACTTGTGGACCAGGCATTCTAGACGTGCACTTGCTATTTCCAGTCCAAACGGAATCCCCATTATTTCCTGATAGAGACAGGAAACCACCCCCCCCAACACTCCCTTTTCACCTCATCTTATACCGCCTCTCTTTTGGGTGCACACATGCCCTGTTTCCTTCCTGTACAGGGTAACATGCAGAATGCCTTGTGACAAGGAAATGCTATAAGTGACTCTCACGTGCGTGTGTGTGTGTGTGTGTGTGTGTGTGTGTGTGTGTGTGTGTTGTAGGTATGTTTTGCATTCTGGGATACAGAGTCAGTGAGTAAATAGATTGCAGTGAAATATTTAGAGGTGGTACACAAAGCTCCTCCAATATGGTGACTTGGTCCAGAAAGTCTGGCTTATCTCTGATTAATGTCTGAAATATTTGGGACATGGTAGGAGGCCAGGGAACAAGACACACACAGCCTTATAACTTTATCATGATGGTTGCCTGCTTCCATGACCTGGTGGTGAGTTTCTGGCCAGTGATGGTCTGATAAAACTGCCTGGCCTGCCAAAAGATTATACACATACCAGGAGCTTTAGGATGCTCTAAAGCTTCTGTACTATATATAACTCCCTTCAGATCTCATAAAGATAAAAAAAATTACTGTGAGTTTCATTTCATAATTATACATAATTTAATTTTACATACAATGTAAATATACTTTCCACACTGATTTAAAAAAAATCACTTCTGTTGGTGAGATATTTTACCTGTTCTCAGGACTGATTTCCATCTCATCACTCCCAACACACTACACTACACAGACACACACACAGACACACACACACACACACTTTTCCATCCCAGCTTCTCATGTCGATCTCTTGCCTTCCCGTGTGCCAGAACTTTGCAAGGGAGGAAGGCAATATTTTAATCCTGACTGCACAAAGGAAACACGAGATGCAGTCCTCACCAGGTCTCTGAGCTCCCAGCAAGCCAAAGATAAAGGCAGGAAGGGAAGAAAAGAGGAAAGGAAGGAGGGAAAAGAGTTGGGGAAGGAAGGAGAACAAAAGGAAGAAAGGGAGAAAATGAGGAGGAAAGGGTGATAAGTGGCATGATGAAAGTGTGTGAAAAGAGGGGGAAAGAGAGGAGGGGAAGAATGGAAAGGAGAGAAAGGAAGGAGGGAGTAAAGGAGAGAAGAAAGAATGGGAGAAGAAAAGAGGGGGTAAAGGGAGAAGAATGGAAGGAAGGAAGGAAAGAAGGAAGAAAGGAAGGAAGGACAAGGGAAAGAGGGCAGGTCTGAAGAACCCTGGCCTGAGCACAATCTATGTAAGCTGACCATAGTGCTGCCAGGCACACGAAGTGGGTCTTGTGGGATCTTCTGGCTCTAAGAGTCACACCATCACACCAGGCCTCCTCAGGCCCCTGGGGTCCCCACACGTGTTCTCTGGGTAAGAGGGGGGGAAAGCTCTGTGAGCTACAAACGTTAGGCTTTATTATAGCTGCACCTGAACCCTTCCATCTACTCTCTGTGTATGTGTGGGGTGGGACACAGGCTCTGTGAGCTGCAAAGTCCCTGCTTCAGCACAGCTGCACCTCAGTGTCCATGTAAAAGACACAGTTCTCACCTCAAAGGGGATTAGGGAGTATTTAGTCTAGGACCAAATATGAGTGACCATGGCCCAGGAACACAGATTTAGGTTACCTGTATTCCGTGTTCAAATGTGTTAACAGTTTCATGAAGTTTTTATAATTACATAAATCAAGTCATAAGTCAAGGCGCTTTTCACATACATTGGTTGACCACCAGGTAGGTGGGTTTCAGCAAAGCAGGGAAATCTCCACCATGGGCCTCGAATGCTATCTGAAGACGTTCTTAGTCCTTGGGTTGGTGGAAGCTGGTGGTCTGTCAGTACACACAGCTGCACCTCAGGTCTCAGGAGCTGCTGCATCTGCTCTCTGATTGTTTGGGGGCCGCACAAGCTCTATTAGCTGCAAAGTCCCTGCTCCAGTCCAGCTGCACCCCACTCATCTTCTGCCAGCCGCCCTCCCCTCCTGACCGGTGGACGGCTCCGGCCTCCCCCGCATCACAGGCAGGTGGAACTTTCCATGACGTCACAATGCTGAGGCTCAACCCCACTGTGCTTAGGGAAACAGTAAACGTTAAAAAGGCGGGAGCACGGAGTTCTTTCTCCTGAACTTCTCTCCAGCAGCTCGGCTGGGGCGGAGGAGGCTGCAGTGGTGTGTCTGAGGCCAAGGAAAGCGCTCAGCAAACTGTAAACTGAAAGGCGGACGTGTGAGCAGTGCGGAGGAAGCGGCAGAGTTCCTTTTCCTGAGACTGTCCTGAGGCGCAGCGGAGGAGGCAGCCATGGCGGGTTTGTGCTCAAGTGAGAGCGCTCCGCAGCAGGTAGGAGGATCGCGCTGGGCTGAGGGGCCGCAGGTCTGCCCGGGAGGCGCTGCGAGGAACCCGGGGATGGGCTGGCCATGGCTCACACCCAGCTCCAGAGCTCCGATCTGGAACATGAATCCATCCACACAGACCACACACACACACACACTCACGCCGCCTCCTCCTCCACAAAAGCTGGGTGTGGTGCACTCCTGTAAGCCCAGTGGGAGGCTGAGGTAGGAGGGTTAAGGGTTGAGGGCAAGTCTGGATCATATAGAGACCCTGTCTCAAAACCCAAGAGCAAAAAGAAAAGGACAGTGAGAGATAAAGGGAAGAAGGGAGGAAAGAGGAAAGGGAGACATGGAGAGAAACGTGATAAAAGAAATTGGGGAAAAAAGGAGAATAGGAAGGCAGGAAAAGAGGGAGAAAGGGTGAAGAATAGAGGGAAGGAATGAAGGTGGGACGGAAAAAGAGAGGAAAGGGAGGACAGGAAGGAACGCAAAGGGAGAAAAATGGAAAGAAAAAAAGGAAAGAAGAAAAGAAGGAAGGCGGGAATGAAGGAAGGAAACAAGGAAGAAGCGAAAGAGGAATGGAAGGAAGGAGGCAGAGTGGGAGAGAAAGAAGGAAGGGAGAGAAAAGGGAAATGGAAGACGAGAAAGGGAGGACAAAAGGAAGGAACAGCAAGGGAAGCAGGGCAGGGCTGCAGAGTCCAGGCCTGAGTGCAGTCAGTCCCTGTGGGTTGACCATAGTGTTGTCAGGCACACACAGTGGGCATGTGGGATCTTCTGGTCAGGAGTCACCTTGTCCCATGAGGCGTCCTCCAGCCCCAGGAGTACTGCATCTGCTCTATGGGTAGGTGGAAGGAAAGATCCCTGTGAGCTTCAAAGTCCCTGCTTCAGTACAGCTGCATCCCACTCACTTCTGCAAGCCACCCTCGAGTTAGGAATGGTGGATGCGTCTACCTCCCCCCTCATGCCTGGGGCAGGTGGAACAGCCTGTGACATCACAATGTTGCAGATCTACCAGAACATTGGGCACATTGTAAACTTAAGGTGGGGAGGCGCAAATGGTGTGTAGGTAGCAGTAGAGTTAATTTTCTTGGGCCCCTATTTGGTGAGATGATGGTGGAGGAGACAAGCATGGTGATCTGCTTGCAAGTGAGGCCTCTCAGCATCAGGTAGGAGGGTCAGGCCAGGTAGAGGGGCCATGTGAGCTCCCCAGTGGCACTGCGAGAATCCCTGATGGTAGGCCAGACCACAGTCCAAAGCCAGCTCCAGTGTGCCACCCACAAGTGTCTTCACCTCTCCATGCTGATTTTCTAATCACAGTGTGATGTGCTTACAGACACTGTCTCCATTTTCTTGTGTATATGGACAGAAAGTAAAAATCAACAGTGTTAGATACTAAATGTTAGAAGGAAAAGCAAGAAGGAGAATAAGTGAAGTCTTGGCTTTACTATCCTCTGGCTTTAACTCAAAAATTTAAAAGCTTTTGTGGGGTGAGAAATGAATATCCAACAGTACTGAATGTGGTGAATAAAACTGGGAATGTCCTAAGTTTAATAAGCACACTCTAATTTGGGAAAAGGTGTCTACCTAAGGTACACATGGTGATAGGCAGATAGAGAATGTTAGAGAAGTCACAAGACCTATGAAGGGATGGCAGTTTTGGAGGGGCGGGCGGGTGTCAGGAAATTCCTGACACTTCATGAAGGGAAGAATAGGTTAGGTACTTGATCAAAAGGAACAACAGGGTATTCCAGGCACAGAGATGGTTGACTTGTTATTTGAGTGAGATCTTCAGATTGGTTGGTTAATGTGATACTTAGTCTGTATATAAGAATTTAGAAGAAGATGACATTAAAGAGCTAAGTGATATGATTCAAGTATCATGTCTGTATGGGCATGTGCATCCCACAGAGTACATGTGGAGGTCTGCGGGCAACTTCCACTTTGCTGGACACAAGGTTTCACTTATTTTTCTAGGTATGCTGTTTGTTTTTGCTGCTTCATGTGCACCATGCTCACTGACCTGCAAGCTTCTGGGTTCTTCTGCCTCCAGTTCTGATTGCCTTGGAGTTGGTGTGCTATTTGCATGTGCCTTTATGGTGATGGTGGGGAATTGAACTGGAGCTGTGAAGCTTGCAAGGAAGTATCTTTAACCACGTCCTTAGACCTATTATTTGATATGTGGATGTGTGAGACCTATTCAACTTCCTGAAATGGCATACATCAAACCTCCCTGAACAAGGATGTTTTCTGTGATATAGTCAACAATGTGGCCTGAATTATATAGGCCAAGTATGAGGCAACAGACAGGGTACTATGGGGCCTACATGAAAAATACATGCATGGTGTGGCTTCCCAGCCACCTGGACAGGAGAGACAGCCATTGGGTAGAGCTCCAAAGATAAACAAACCCATCACCCCATTTCTGACAGTGAGGATATCCTGAGAAGGACCTTGGTTTTCTACTCTGGATATGGCACTTTGAGTTGCCAATAGGATCTGAAAAACCAGACACTGGACATGGAATGTGTGAAATTCAGACCACCAGGATAGAAGTAGGTTGGTGTGGTCTTCTTTATAGGGAGGAGAGGCACATGCAGTTTGAGCAACCATTCTCAACCTACCTTCCCTATTCTGGAAGTTTGTGCTGGGTTGGTTCTCTAAACCATGGTCCGGTCTTCATGGTGATGTGGAGGAAGAAGGAATCAGGTGGAGAAACAGGAAGCCAAGCTCAGACTGCCTATGAAGCAGGGACTTTGCTCAGGACTCTGATGCATCTGTCTCTTGAGGGTCCAATGTATGAGACCTTGCCTTTGTGTATGAAGTCTTTGTTCCATCATTTCCCTCTCATCCCACTGATTGGTGACTTCAGAATCTCCTGACTTTTGTTCCTACCACTGTTATCTCTATCAGTCACTCTGTGTTTATGAAACCAGAATTCAGTCCTTGATACTTGTACTTTCAAAGCCAAGTGATCAATGACAGGAATTCAACCTTAAACCTGTACTGTATTGAGAAAGCTGAAAACTTGGGATAAGAAAGGATTCTTAGAGGTATCTTATACTTCATCTATAGCTAACAGTAAATATATGAGGGGGAAGAAAATAAATTATTTCAAATTTTTTGGGTCAAGTAATGGGACACGAGTCTGAGATTTATGGTGTTACTGATTCTATGTGTCTCCTTGTGGGCTTATGGTCTCTTCTCTCCCTTTAGTGAGGTTTTCATATACACCAAAGCTAATAGCCCTTGCATTCCTCTGAATCTGTTTAGATTATATCTAGATCAACAGTTAACACTGGGCAAACCATGACCAGTGTATGTGTAGATTCCTTTATATAAAACAACATGTCTCTATTTTCCCATTATCTCTCTCTTTTACAATTTTTTTGCTTTTTGTTTTTTGAGGTAGGGTCTCGCTGTAGCCAAGCCTGACCTGGAATTCACTATGTAGTCTCAGGGTGGCCTTGAACTCACAGCAATCCTCCTACCTGTGCCTCCCGAGTACTGAGTACTGGGATTAAAGGCATTGCCACCATGCATGACCTTAAAATTTATTTTTTTACATATTTTATTTTTGTTTATTTATTTGACAAAAGAATGAGGGAGAGAGAGACAGAGAGAGAGAGAGAATGGGTGCTCCAGGGTCTCCAGCCATTGCAAATGAACTCCAGATGCCTGTGCCCTGTTGCGCATCTGGCTAACGTGGGTCCTGGGGAATCAAACCTGGATACTTTGGCTTTGCAGACAAATGCCAGCCTTTAAAATTTATTTTCATTAGATAAGGGCTTATTTAGTATGCAAAGAACACGTGTTTGCATCATCCTTTGCCACCTCCCTGCCCCCTTTTCTTAAAATATGCCTTCCTTACTGGGGATGGAGGCCCAACCCATGAAGATTGTGTGTCATGCATTTTGGCAGTAGCAGTTATGGGGGAAAGGTTATGTCTCTGTGCAAAATGGCCAAATTTGTGGCTCTAATAGTCTTTCTGCTCCCTCTTCTAAAAAATTCCTTGATCCATGTTGGGTGGGTTTTATGTCTACTTCAGTGATGGGTTCTTATGAGCCTCTGGATCTCTGGTTTGGTGGGTGTTGACTGTCCTCAGTGTCTTTCTACTTCATCCTTGAGCTCATACCAGATTCACTATGAAAGCAGCACTCTGGCTCATTTCCCCAATTCTTCTGAGGTTTCAGCTGTGGCTGGGGTGAATTGTGCTTGGTTATTTATCTCCTCAGGTCCAGCTCCCATCTAAAAAAGATAAGCAGAATCTCCAATGGAGAGTGTAGTCAGAACAGGCTAACTGGGATAACCATTATTAATTTAGAGAGTTTAAAGGCTGTAGACCCTCTTATATGTCAAGATTAGTGGGAAGTAGACATTGGTAAGCAAAATTGTTACCTGGATATGATTCTGAGTTGTTTCCCAGATCCAGATATGGCTTCCTTTCCAATGAGGGGATCTGTTAGCCAATCCAAGGAGCAGTTCTTTACTCAACATGGTTGTGTGCCACTATTGCACTTGTGTGCACATCACATCAGGTTGTTTGCTTCTGAGTCACTTAGACTTCAAGTTGCTTGGACAGATTTGGCCATTTTCCCCTGGTAGCTCATGTAGCACCTTCCAGCAGTAGATGGACTAATTGTCTGGGGACTGGCTCACTTCCGGATTCCACCTAAATCTAATCTCTCCACATTCCATGCAGACAGTGTATGGTGCCTTCAGCATTAGTGTCTTACCATTAACCTCTGGTGGGTAATCAAGCGGTCTGATAGAAGTCTTTGTTTTGGGAGATTCAGTAGGTCATTCTGATCAACAGCTCATTGTGGATATAAACCACATCCTGGTACAGGGAATGACAGGCCAGTACCAAGAGAAAAGAAAGAAAGACAGAGAAGAAAGAGAAACAGGAGAAATTTAAGGTTAATCTTTGTCTCACCTTCTCCAGGGCCCTTCAATTCAATTGCTCCCCCTAAGGTCCTCTTGAGGGTTCCACCATTTAGTCTAAATTCTAGGAATAGGATTCTATGGTACCAGTTTAATTTTGGTTGAGTTTTGTGTCCCCCGCCCCCACCCTTCCCCTTTCCCCAAGCCCTACCCTCTCTATTGTGTAAGCCTCAATGTGCTATTCACTTATGTCAGCAACTCAGGCTGATCCAGGTTAGGAACTGCATATGAGTGAGATCATGCCACAGTTGTCTTTCTGTGCTTGTGTGAGTTCACTTAGAATCATCTGTTCCAAGCTTGACCATTTTTCTTACTGCTGAGTAGAATTCTATTCTGTAGATATACCACATCTTGGATATCCATTCATCCAAGGCATCAGGGATGATTATGAATTGAGCAGGCATAAACATGGTCACACAAATATCTCTGAACTGAGATATGGAGCTTCATAAGTGCCCAGTAAGGGAATAACAGGGCCTGTTGGTAACTCAATATTCATCCTTTTCAGGAGTCTCCATATTGATTTCCATAGGGGTTGTACCAGCTTACATTCCCACCAACAGTGAATGAGTGTTCCTATTTTTGCCAACATTTTGTTTTCATATGACTTTTAAATGTTTGGTATCCTTACTGGGGTAAGGTGGAATCTCATAGTTGTTTCAATTTGCATTCCTCTAATGGTTAGGGATGTTGAACATTTTCTTAAGTCTGTGTTAGCCATTTGTAATTATTCCTCTGAGAACTCCCTATTCATTTCTCTGCCCCATTTTGGAGTGTGCAGTTGGATTTTTTTATTGTTTAGTTTTTTGAGTTCTTTGTAGATTCAATTTATTTATTTGACAGAGACAAAGAGCAAGGGAGGAGGCAGGGAGGAAGGGAGAGGGAATGGGTGGACTAGAGCCTCCAGTCACTGCAAATGAACTCCAGACACATGCAGCACCTTGTGCATCTGGGTATGTGGGCCCTGGGGAGTCAAACCTGGGTACTTTGGCTTTGCATGCAAGCACTTTAACCACTAAGCCAGACCTGCAGACCCTTTGCAGATTCTAGATACTTGGCTTCTGTCAGTGGTATAGGTGGTTAAGATTTTCTTCCACTCAGTGGGTAATCTATTGGCTCTGCTAATGTCATGTTTGTCTTTGCAAAAGCTTTTTAGTTTCACAAGATCCCATTGGTTTAGTGCTTGTTTAATTTCCTGGGTTCCTGGGGTTTGCTCAGGAAGTCTTTTCCCAGTTCTATACTGTGGAGCATGCCTCCTGTTTTCTCTTCCAGTAGTTTAAAGAGTTTCAGGTCTTATATTGAGGTCTTTAATCCATTTGGATTTAATTTTTGTGTATGACAAAATGAGTGGGGATAATTTCATTTTTTTACATATGGTCATCTAATTTGTCCAACACCATTTGCTGAAGATGCTGTCTTTTCTCCAGTCTACATTATTGGCACCTTTGTGAAAGATCAAGCAGCTGTAGTTACTTGACCTCAGGTGTGGGACTTCAATTCTGTTCCATTGGTCTATGCTTCTGTTTAAATTCCAGTGCCATGCTGTTTTTGTCACTATTTCTTTGTAACGTAGCTTTTGATCAGGTATGGTGATACCACAAGAGTGTTTATTTTCTCCCCCCTGAGGATATGTTTGGATGCTGGAGGCCTTCTGACATTTAGTGTGAATTTTGAGATCATTTTTCTATCTCTGTGAAGAATAATGCTGGGATTTTTATTGATATTGCATTAAATATGTATATTGTCTTTATAGAATTGTCATTTTCCACAATATTAATTCAACCCATCCACAAGCATGGGAGGTCTTTCCATATTCTCAATCCTTGATTCCTTTTTGAAAAATTATTATTATTTATTTATTTGCAAGTACAGAGAGATAGAGAGAAGCGAGACAGATAGAGAGAGAATGGGCATGCCAGGGCCTCTAGCCAGTGCAAAGAAACTCCAGACACATGTGCCCCTTTGCATCTGGCTTATATGGGTCCTGGGTAATGGTACCTGGGTCCTTTGGCTTTGCAGGCAAACACCTTAACCACTAAGCCATCAGTCCAGCCCCCTCCTTGATTTCTTTCTTGAGTTTCTTTATAGTTCCATTATATAGGTCTTTAATATCTTAATTAGTGTTATTCCACGGTGTTTAATTTTTTTTGTTGTTGTTGTTGCTATTGAAAATGGGACAGTCACGCTGATTTCTTTCTCTGTATATTTGCCCTTTGAATCTAGAAAAGCTACTCATTTTTGTGTATTGATTTTATTTCCTGCCACTGTGCTAAAGGCATTTATCACCTTTAGAAGTTTTGAGATGGAGACTGTTGGGTTACTTATATATGGGATCATGTCATCTGCAAATAGGGCTAACTTAACTTCTTCCTTTCCAATTAGAATCCCTTTTATTTCTTTCATCTGTCGTGTTGCCTGAGCTAGTTCTTCTAGTACTATGTTGAAGAGGACTGGTGAGAGTGGACACCCCATTTTGTTTCTGATGTCAGTGGAAACTCCTAGAGTTTCTCCCCACTAAGTATTATTTGGGCTTTAGGAGCTTTATATACAGCCCAAATTGTGTTGAGATATAAATCCTCTATGTCTATTCTTTCCACTGTACTGTATTGATTATGAAGTGGTGTTGCATTTTGTCAAAGGCCTTCTCTGTCTGCATGAATTGTGATGATCATGTGGTTCTTATTGTTAAGTTTATTTATATGGTGTATTATGTTGTCCAGTTTCCGTATGTTAAACCATCACTGAATTCCTGGGATGAAGCCTACTTGATCAAGTCAGATAATGCATTGCATATGTAGTTGAATTTGGTTTTCAGGGATTTTTGTTCAGGATCTGTGCATCTAAGATCATTAGGGTTATAAGACTATAGTTTTCTTTCCTTGTTGTATCTGTGTCTGATTTTGTTATTAGGGTGATGTTAGCTTCATAAAAGGAGTCAGGAAGGATTCCCCATTTTCCTATTTTGTGGAACAGTTTAAGGAAAATTGATTTCAGTTCTTCAATGAAGATTTGATAAAATTCGGGTGAGAAGCCATCCAGTCGTGGACTTTTCTTTGGGTGGGGTGTTTGATTACCTTTTCCATCTTCATGGATTTCACTGGTTTGTTTAGGAGATTAATTAGTTTTGGTAGGTGGTAAGTGTCTGGGAATTCCTTCATTTCTTTCAGATTATCCAATTCTGTGGAGTACAGGTTTTGGAATTATGCCCTCATGATTCTTCCAATTCCATTGATATCTGTTGTGACCTCTCCTTTTTCATTTCTGATTTTTTAAAGTGATGACTTTAATGTTTTTTGCTTGATCAGATTGCCCAGGGGTTTGTCAGTCTTGTTTACTTTTCCAAGGAATCAGCTCTTTGTTTTATCAATTTTTAAAATTGTTTTCTTAGTTTCCAATTAATCAATTTCTTCTCTAATCTTGATTATTTCTTTCTGTCTGGACCTCGTTGAGTTGGATACTTCTTGTTTTTCCAGTGCATTTATGTGGACAGTCAGGTTCTTAATTTGGTTTCTCTCTGTCTTTGTAATGAAGGCATTTAGGGCTATGAATTTTCCCCTTATAACTGCCTTCATT
This sequence comes from Dipus sagitta, assembly GCA_036346955.1. Lineage (NCBI taxonomy): Eukaryota > Metazoa > Chordata > Mammalia > Rodentia > Dipodidae > Dipus > Dipus sagitta. The sequence continues at coordinate 25,358,781 of CM070791.1, forward strand.
GTGTCCCAGAGTTTTGGTAGGTTTTGTTTTCATTATCATTCAATTCTAGGAATTTACAATTTCTATTTTTGATTTCTTCCATGACCCATTCATGTTTAAAAGATTGTTTTTTAGTCTCCAGGAGCGTGTGGGGTTTTTGTTGTGTCTCTTGTTTTTAATTTCTAGGTTTCAAGCATTGTGATCTTACATGATGCAGGAAATTACTTCAATTTTCCTCTATTTATGAAGGTATGTGTTATGGCCTAATATATGGTCAATTTTGGAGAAGGTTCTATGGGCTGCTGAGAAAAAATGCGTATTCTGTAGAGTTGGGGTGGAAAGTTCTGTATATATTTGTTAGGTCTAGTTGATCTATGATGTTGTTGAGTTCTATTATTTCCCTGTTGATTTTCTGCTTGGATGATCTGTCTATTGATGATAGTGGAGTATTGAAGTCTCCAACTGTGATGGTGTTGGCATTTGTTTCTGTTGTATTGTCAGGTAGATTTTGTCTTATAAACTGTGCTGCATCTGTGTTTGGCACATATATATGATTGTGATGTGGGATTGTCCTTGATTGTTGTGAGTTGTTTCTGTCTTGCTGCTTTTTACACTCTCTTTGTTTTCATTGTTAAGAATTTTAACTATGATGTGTCTTAGAGAGTTTCTTGTTTGGTCTTGTCTGTTTGGTGTTCTGAGGGCTTCTTGTATTTGTGTGGGCCTCTTTATGAGAGAGTTGGAAAATTTTCTCTAACAATTTGGTTGATCATGCTCTCTCTTCCTCTGGCCTGGATTTCCTCTCCTTCTGATATATCGGTGATCTGGATGTTTGGTCATTTTAAGGTATCCCACTGTTCCCTTGTATTCTGTTCACTTGATTTTTATAACTTAGCGAAGTTTTTTGCCCCCTGATCAGTTTCTTCTGTCTCATCTTCCAGGTCAGAGGTCTGTCTTACACATGAGTAACTCTGTTGATGAGGGGTTCTAAAGAGATTTTTACAATTTCTATTTGATTTTTGTTTTCTGTTGTTTTCATTTGCATTATGCTCATCTATTTTTTGAGGTAGAATTTCAATTCAAGTTCTCATTTTCTTGATGTTTCCTGGAATTCATTCTTGCATTTCTTTTGTGATTATATATATATATATATATATATATATATATATATATATATATATCTCCTTTAACACCATAGTCATTTGATCAAGTCTTCATTAAGCTTAGTTAACCAGTTGAGTTCTTCTATTTCTATTTCTTTTTCTTTTCCTTTTTCTTTCTTTCTTTTTTTTTTTTTTTTGTTTTGTTTTGTTTTGTTTTTTTCGAGGTAGGGTCTCATTCTGGCCCAGGCTGACCTGGAACTCACTAAGTAGTCTCAGGGTGGCCTTGGACTCACGGTAATCTTCCTACCTCTGCCTCCTGAGTGTTGGGATTAAAGGTATGCACCACCATGCCCAGCAAGTTCTTCCATTTCTTGACTCACCTTTAATTTATTCTATCTCTTTGGAGTTTTCTAACATTTTCCCCAATCAAGTTAAGCCTACTGTCAAAAGCTGAACATGCTAGCAGACAATTCTTTTCAATTTAATTGATACATTTGTTGGTTCTTTGATGGTTTGCTTCCAGTTCGGTGACTTTTTTTTTTTTTTTTTCTTTTTTGGTTGTTGTGTTTTCATTTGGGAATGAATTTCTGTTGATTTCTCTATGATTTCATTGAAGGCTTTTATTGTAGGACATGGCAACCTTGGTGGAGATCTCTCAGTTTTCTGACTTTCAATGGCTTTTTTGTGTTGTTATCTACCCATTTTAGGAAGACTCTTTATTCTATTGAGGAGGAAGCAAGGTTTTGTCCTTTGGCCCATGCACCCTCTTGACTCCGGCGAACAGGGATGTTGGTACCCAGTGGCCAGTCAAGATCTCAGAGCAAAAGACCTGATTCCACAGCTGCCATGGGGACCAGGCCTCCTCTAGCAATGCATAATGGGACCTACCAGGACTGCAAGGAGCCAGGGAAAGAAAACTGAGAAGGCAAATTAGTAAGTTATTATATTTATTGAGGGAAATAGAGCCAAGGAAAGCCACCCATGTGTCTAGAGATCCCATGTGAAGGGCCTGGTGGGGGGGGGGAAGCATGGAATAAAAGAGAAAATAAAGTTAGATCCCACGTGGAGGGCCTGAGGGAAAAAGCGTGGAAAGAAAAAGAAAGTTCAAGGAGCTACTGCCATGTGGGGAGTTGAAGGGGATAAAGACCCATGAAGAGAGTAAGGGCTAGGGGATCCTCCCAGCTAGGTCTGGGCTAGGGCATAGGCTGAGACCCTCCCTGAGCCAGCCCAGACCTAGCCAAAGGAAAATACTCATCCACAGCTGGAAGTTCCCAAGTGATCAGAGTGAGTGTGCCCTCCCCTTGCAAAGGTGTTTATAAACTTAGGTTGGTGGGCTGCCTCCTGGCCAGGTGAACCAGAGGGCCAACTTGTTGGTTAGAGCTATGGTCTGTCTCAGAAAGAGATTAACTCTGTCACCAAGTTCCGCGGCCTAAATTTGACCAACCACAATGTTTAAATCCTATGAAAGACCTCCCTCCTAGGAGGGGTCCTGATTGTTTATAGAAAAACATCAGTCCTCCTACTTCTGCTTCCCAAGTGCTAGGATTAAAGTTGTGTACCAGCATCCCTGGGTATTTATTTTTTAATATATTTAAAATTATTTTTATTTATTTATTTGCAAGCAGAGAGACATATAGAGAAGAGAGGCAGATAGAGACAATGGACTCACCTGGGCCTCCATCCACTACAAACCAACTCCAGATGTGAAAGATTACCAATAAATACAACTAACCTGCTTCTTTGGCTTCTGTACAATTGCTTGCTTTACCTAGACATAAGGACAGCCATTTTATGAAGGAAAAGCATGTTATACGTGACTTTCTGCAGTACGTGACTTTCTGCAACTAGCCGCCCGGGCCCAGATAAGGAACTAGTTAACTGAAATGCTGACCTTTGCCTTAGAAATCTGTGCTTGTTTGCCCACCTGTGCTTGTTTGCCCAACCCCTGTTTGCTCAACCGTAACCCCCTTACCCAATTTCTGGAAAGCCTCCGCTCAGAGACAATTGAACAATGCCTAACCGCAGGGGCCCTAGCTCCCTGCCTGGGGTCACGATCCCTGAGCCGAGGCGACACCCTGACGACATCTGAAGAATCCCTGAGCTGAAACATGTTTGAGATATTTCCGCATGTTTTATGATCTTTCCCTTTTAAAACCCCTACCTCCTGGCTGCTCGGGGCTCTTCACCTCTCCTGCGTGAGGACTTCATGTCGAGCCCCGGTGCACCGGTACAATAAACCTCTTGCGTCTTGCATTGAGAGCTCTCCGTGTGAGTGTCTTCGGGTCTAGTAGACAATCCCGCTTGGGGACCCTCCGGGGGCTCCCCACATTTGGAGGTCCCACCGAGATTTTCCGGGATCTCTACAAGACCCCAGACCTCATTCCGGATCCCTCAGAGGTAAGAGGCGCCTCCTGTTACGTCTGTCTGTCTGTATGTTCATTGTGTTTGTCTAACCTCGTCCAGTTTTGAGAATTCTCAATTCTGGGTGCCTTGCTCTGGGGTGTGGCAGGTCGGGGCTGACGGGCCTGAGGACCACCACCCAAGCAATCTGGAGGACGCTCTTGATTGCCCGGAGGAGACAGACCTGATTTCTGTCTCCTATCTGAAGAACTCTGACCGAGTTCTTTTCTATCGCAAGGCACCATCCGGGCCTAGCACCCCGCCCTCTGAATCGCTTTTGTTTTTGTTTAGGCAGCGGGCAGGCCAACTCAGTTTTTTTCTTTGTTTTCTGTGTTTTTCTGTTCATTTTGTTCTACTTTCTCTATCCTCCTCCCAAAATGGGACAGACTGTTTCTACCCCTCTGGACTTGACTCTAACACATTGGACTGACGTTAAGACGAGAGCTCATAACTTATCAGTAGAAGTTAAGAAGGGAAAATGACAAACTTTATGCCAAGGAGAATGGAATTTGCTGAATGTGGGATGGCCTCAGGAGGGAACTTTTGACCTAGAGGTTATCCAAGCTGTAAAGAAAGTTATTTTACAGGAGCCCGGAGGCCACCCTGACCAGCTACCCTACATTTTTACCTGGCAGGATTTGGTGCAGGACCCTCCCTCTTGGCTAAAACCCTGGATTTCCCCCAAATCTGTTAACAAGGACTCCTTGCAGTCCGCCACAGTTCTTGTTGCAGGTTCAGGACAAAGGAAGAAGATCTATCCGGATACACAGACAGACTTACTCCTGTTAGACACCCCACCGCCATACCCGCCATCTCACGCTCCCACTGCTCCGCCTAACCCCTCAGCCGAAGGAGCACGTGGGGGGCCGGCAGCGGGGACCAGAAGCAGACGGGCCCGGACTCCAGATGCCGCTATCACCCTGCCCCTTAGGGCTATAGGTCCTCCTCCTCCCCTAGGACCAGGAGATGACCCAGATCAAAGACCCCTGCCACCACTTCAATACTGGCCTTTCTCTTCTGCGGACTTATATAATTGGAAGGCTAATCACCCCCCTTTCTCAGAGGATCCCTTTAAACTAACTGCTCTCATGGAATCTCTAGTTTTCTCTCACCAGCCCACTTGGGATGATTGTCAGCAGTTACTCCAAACCCTCTTCACAACAGAGGAGAGGGAACGCATCCTGTTGGAAGCCAGGAAAAACATTCCTGGGGATGATGGACGTCCCACACAGCTCCAGAACGTGATAGACGACGGTTTTCCCTTAACCCGCCCCAACTGGGACTTCAACAACCCTGAAGGTAGGGAGCATCTCCACGTCTACCGCCAGGCTCTAGTGGCTGGTCTCCCGGGAGCCGCGAGGCGTCCCACGAATTTGGCCAAGGTAAGAGAAATTATTCAGGGACCTGATGAACTACCCTCTGTTTTCCTGGAGCGCCTCATGGAGGCCTACCGTAGATATACACCATTTGATCCAACTGCAGAGGAACAAAGGGTATCAGTTCTGATGAGTTTTGTCGACCAGTCAGCACCAGATATCAGGAAGAAGTTACAGAGATTAGATGGCTTAAGTAGGTATACGCTGTCGGACTTAGTTAAGGAAGCTGAGAAAGTTTACAATAAGAGAGAAACTGAGGAAGAAAGGGAACAGAGAAGAGTAAAAGAACAGGAGGAAAGGGACAATAGACGAGATAAGAGACATGAGAGAAATATGACTAAAATTCTGGCCGCCGTAATTCAGGATAGAAAGAACCTAGACAAAGAAAAACATAGAAATCCTAGGCAGAAACAAAACCAGGGCAACAGACGGCAGTTAGACAAGGACCAATGTGCCTATTGCAAAGAAAAAGGACATTGGATAAAAGACTGCCCTAAAAAAAAAAACCAAGAGAAATCTCAACTTTGGAGGACCTACACCCAACAGTCCCCAACCCTTACAACCTATTGAGCTCACTCCCACCTGAAAGGAATTGGTACACCGTCTTGGATTTAAAAGATGCTTTCTTCTGCCTACCCCTACATGAAAAAAGCCAGCTCGTCTTTGCCTTCGAATGGAAAGATCCGGACATGGGACTCTCCGGACAATTGACTTGGACGAGATTGCCGCAGGGCTTCAAGAATTCACCCACCATCTTCGACGAAGCCCTCCACCGAGACCTAGCGCCCTTCCGAGCCTCCAACCCTCAGGTAACACTCCTCCAGTATGTTGATGATCTTCTCCTTGCAGCTAACAGTCAGGCTGAATGCGAAAAGAGAACAACTGCGCTGTTGGAGGAGCTGGCCCGTTTGGGGTACCGAGCCTCAGCTAAGAAAGCTCAAATCTGCAAAAGACAAGTCACATATCTGGGATACTCTTTGAAAGGAGGACGGAGGTGGCTGACGGAGGCCCGTAAACAGGCCGTGGAACAGATTCCAGTCCCAATATCACCAAGCCCTTTTACCTGTACGTGCATGAACAGAAGGGCATTGCTAAGGGAGTGCTTACCCAAAGAACGGGACCTTGGAGGAAACCAGTAGCCTACTTGTCTAAGAAATTAGACCCTGTAGCCGCGGGATGGCCCCCTTGCCTAAAGATCATTGCAGCTGTAGCGCTACTTCTAAAGGATGCAGACAAATTGACTTTGGGACAGATTGTTACTATCATTGCTTCACATGCTCTGGAGAGCGTTATCCGCCAACCCCCAGACCGCTGGCTCTCCAATGCCAGGGTCACTCACTACCAGAGTCTCCTCCTTAATTCAGACCGGGTCAGATTTGCTCCCCCCACCCAGTTGAACCCCGCTACCCTCTGGCCGGACACGGATCCCACCGTACTACATAACTGTGGGGAAGTCCTGGCCGAGGCCACCGGAGTCAGACCCGACCTCATGGACCAGCCCCTACCAGATGCTCAGGTGACCTGGTTTACGGACGGCAGCAGCTACCTCCTTGAAGGTAAGAGGATGGCGGGAGCAGCTATTGTAGATGGGAGCAGAGTGATCTGGACTAACAAATTGCCAGAGGGAACATCTGCCCAAAAAGCTGAACTTATTGCCTTAACCCAAGCTTTAAATATGGCAGAAGGAAAAAAGGCTACAATATATACAGATAGCCGGTATGCCTTTGCCACCGCGCACATACATGGCGCCATCTACCGGCAGAGAGGATTACTGACCTCTGCAGGCAAAGAAATCAAAAATAAACAAGAGATTTTAAACCGGGAAACAGATCCTACCCAGACAGCAAGCAAAGAACCTCCTGTTACACATACATAAGTTGACTCATTTTGGACCTAGATTTGCTTGATGCTCTGCACCGACCGGCCAAGCTGGCTATAGTCCACTGCCCAGGGCACCAGAAGGGAGATTCCTTTGTAGCTCGGGGAAACAGGATGGCAGATGAGGAAGCCAAAAAGGCAGCTCAGGGAGCTTCCCTGTTCCCTTTGATTGAAAAAGAAACTGTCCTCGCTGAGCCACTGCCCTCAGAAAATAATAAAAACTCTTAAAAAGACTGATTATTACATAATTGGACTTAAGGATGGCTGAAAAACTCGTAAAACAGTGTGTACCCTGCCAAAAGGTAAATGCACAAACAGTCCCAACAGACTTGGGAAAGCGATTTAGAGGGGACCGTCCTGGCTTGTTCTGGGAAACAGACTTTACCGAACTAAAACCAGCCAGATATAGAAATAAATATCTTCTAGTTTTTATAGATACTTTTTCAGGATGGGTAGAGGCCTATCCCACTAAGAAGGAGACTGCGGCTATGGTGACCAAAAAACTTCTAGAGGAAATTATTCCCAGGTATGGAATGCCACAGGTAATAGGCTCTGACAACGGTCCAGCCTTTGTTGCCCAGGTAAGTCAGGAGGTGGCCAGGATACTGGGGATTAATTGGAAATTACATTGTGCATATAGACCCCAGAGCTCAGGACAGGTAAAAAAAAAAATAAATAAAACATTAAAAAAGACCATTACTAAATTGTCCATGGAGACTGGCTGTACAGACTGGACGATGCTCCTTCCCTGGGCCCTTTTCAGGGTCTGCAATACCCCCTATAGATTTAATCTTACCCCCTTTGAGATACTTTTGGAGTCCCAACTCCACTCAGCACATTGCTGACTCAGAGAGAGCCAGATACAATCTCTAACTCTGATTTGAACAACAGGCTGCAAGCGCTACACCTCCTCCAGAGTGACTTGTGGCCTAAACTGAAAAAAGCCTATCTGCCTGCTAAGGACCCAGTTCCACACCCGTACCAGCCTGGAGACTCGGTCTACGTGAGACGGCATCGACCCACAAACCTCAAACCTCGCTGGAAGGGACCCTTCACTGTACTCCTGACAACACCAACGGCCGTGAAAGTGGACGGAATCGCTGCCTGGATCCACGCCTCTCACGTTAAACCAGCTCCCTCACCTGACTCTTGCTGGCAGCTGACAAAGACTGATAACCCCCTCAAGTTGCATCTCCGCCGTATTCCTGTTACTGTCTTAAATCATAATGGCTCATCTTAAGGTTTGGTTACAATTACTACTAATGTTCTTATTGCTACCTTTCCCACTAGCAGCCGCTCCCTCTCTGAAATCTGTAACCAAACTGTCACTGTTAACTCCAGTCTCTCATTCAAATATATCTCTGCACCACTAGATACCTATCTTGCTTGCTCTATAGGACTCACTACTTATGTAGAAAAAGAGACTTTCCTAGCAAAAAAGACTATTGTATACTAATAAGCTTGCTGCCCAGACTTACTGTTAGAGACTCAGATGATTTCCAGAAGATATGAAATACTGATTCAACCTCCCCCCGATTTAAGAGAGAGCCCATCACTACTTTAACTTTGGCATTAGTAGTAGGACTAGGGGCAGCGGGGGCAGGAACAGGAATAGCTTCCTTAGTCACCTCTAACCAGCATTATGCTACCCTCAGTGCAGCAATAGACAAAGATTTACAAAAATTACAATCAGGCATGCAGAATTTAAAAGACTCAGTCTCCTCTTTATCAGAGGTTGTTTTACAAAATAAAAGGGGACTAGATTTACTGTTTCTACAGCAAGGGGAATTATGTGCAACCTTAAAGGAAGAATGCTGCTTTTATGCAGATAAGACGGGTTTAGTTGAGGATAGTCTGAAGCGGGTACGAAAAAGCTTAGAACAACGTAAGAGAGAGAGACAACAACAGCAGTCATGGTATGAGTCTTGGTTTTCCAGTTCCCCTTGGGTGACCACCCTGATCTCTACCCTACTCGGACCTCTCTTAATATTACTTTTGCTTCTCACTTTCGGCCCTTGTATTTTTAACAGATTACTCACTTTTATTAGAGAAAAAATTAGTGCTGTGCAGATAATGGTGCTTAGACAACAATACCAGCAGTTGGCCCAGGCAGATAATGAATCCACAATTCCATGATTGGAATTATGACAAAGAAAAGGGGGAAATGAAAGATTACCAATAAATACAACTAACCTGCTTCTTTGGCTTCTGTACAATTGCTTGCTTTACCTAGACATAAGGACAGCCATTTTATGAAGGAAAAACATGTTATACGTGACTTTCTGCAGTACGTGACTTTCTGCAACTAGCCGCCCGGGCCCAGATAAGGAACTAGTTAACTGAAATGCTGACCTTTGCCTTAGAAATCTGTGCTTGTTTGCCCACCTGTGCTTGTTTGCCCAACCCCTGTTTGCTCAACCGTAACCCCCTTACCCAATTTCTGGAAAGCCTCCGCTCAGAGACAATTGAACAATGCCTAACCGCAGGGGCCCTAGCTCCCTGCCTGGGGTCACGATCCCTGAGCCGAGGCGACACCCTGACGACATCTGAAAAATCCCTGAGCTGAAACATGTTTGAGATATTTCCGCATGTTTTATGATCTTTCCCTTTAAAACTCCTACCTCCCGGCTGCTCGGGGCTCTTCACCTCTCCTGCGTGAGGACTTCGTGTCGAGCCCCGGTGCACCGGTACAATAAACCTCTTGCGTCTTGCATTGAGAGCTCTCCGTGTGAGTGTCTTTGGGTCTAGTAGACAATCCCGCTTGGGGACCCTCCGGGGGCTCCCCACAGTATGTGCCACCGTGTCTGGCAAGAAATTCTTAAATAAGGAAAATGGCTCCAAAAATTAAGTTTCGATAGATAGGAATATGGAAGAGAGTTAAAAGTTATTGCTTGAAAAGCCTGCATGGCTTTCAGGTCTCATGCCACTAAAATAAGCTAGATATGAAAAGTGGTACAAGGGAATGGAGAGATGGCTTAGTAATTAAGGTGTTGCTTGCCTGCAAAGCCAAAGGACACAGGTTCAGTTTTCCAGGACCTACATAAGCCAGATGCACAAGGTGGCACATGTTTCTGGAGTTCATTTACAGTGGCTGGAGGCCCTGACTCACTGATTTCCTTTTCTCACTCACTCTCTCTCTGTCTCTTTCCCTCGCAAATAAATAAATGAAAATCAAATTTAACAAGTGACACAAGTTTCTACTGTTCATTTCCAGCTGTAAGAACCCCTAGCATGCCATTACACACACACACACACACACACACACACACACACACACACACAATGTTTTATATACTAGCTCCAAGCTCACCTTTGGCAGACATGTAACAGTATTTGGGGAAGCGAGGAGCAACCAGTGAGTCTTGATGGGGAGCTTCCTGCAGAACATGACTGCAATGAGTGGTCAAACTTATCTGACTGACAAAACATCACTGTACATTTATACTTCACAGAAATGTAAACAGTAAATGGGAGGAGGTTCCAGGGGATGGATTGAAACAAGAACTGGATGTATAATGTTTTAGGACAGAATAATAAGCCTCTTGTTCTGACCACTTCAATAGTGGGTTCAGGAATGTCAGAGCCCTTTTAAGATGTCAGTTTTGAAGTGCTTGAGAGAGAATGTCTGTGGTATGCAGTGCTGGATTACTACTTTCAGTGTGAATATAAACTAATAGTGGTTCAAAAGGGGAAAATTAGCAGGTACATGTTAACATTAATAAACAAGTGTGTATTCATTGCCAGATGATCAGATGGATTCTATTTTTATGAAATAACTTTTTTTGATGTTTTTGACGTAGGTTCTCATTCTAGCCCAGGTTGACCTGGAACTCACTCTGTATATCCAGGCTGGCATTGAATTCACAACCATCTTCTTACCTCTGCCTCAATGAGTGCTGGGATTAGAGGCATGTGCCACCATGCCCAGCTTGCAATTAATTTTCCAGATAAAAATGCATGACTTTTACATCATAACTTTTCTATTATTGGGATTACTTAAAGCAGAATTTCTTTTTTAATTAATTTTTATTTTATTTATTCAGTTTGAGTGAGAAAGTGTGTGTGTGTGTGTGAGTGTGTGTGTGTGTGTGTGTGTGTGAGAGAGAGAGAGAGAGAGAGGGCAGATCAGCAGAATGGGTGCACCAGGGCATACAGCCACTGTTAATGAAATCTAGACACATGAACCCCTTTGTGCATTTGGCTTATGTGAGTACTGGGGAATTGAACCTGGGTCCTTAGGTTTTGCAGGCAAGTGCCTTAACTGCTAAGCCATCTCTTCAGCCTTGAAGTAGAATTTCTATTAATGAAACATGATTAGTTATGATTTGTTAGCAAGAGACGTCTTCCCTGACATGTCCTGTACTGATGTGTATACATGAAAGCTGTGATGTCTCATTCTTTACCAACTAGACTTTTTGAATGCCCAGGGCAATCTTGACTCTATTACATCAGTTGCCACTAGTCATGTAGTAACTCTATTTGTTCCTGTCTCATGAGCCTCTGCACTGCTTTTCACAATGGCTGTACCAGTTCATATTTCCATCAGTTGAGAAGAATTCCTCTTTCCCTATACCAACAACACCATTGGTTTTCTTTAATTTCTTTCTTTTTTTCCCCCAAGGTGGAGTCTTACTCTAGCCAAGGTGGACCTAGAACTAACTCCACAGTCCCATTGCCTTGAATTCATGGCAATTCTCCAACTTCTGCCCCCAAGTGTCTTCTGCCACCATGTCTGGCCAGTATTTTTATTTCTTTTCCTTTCTCTTTGTTTCTTTTTTTATTTGTTTTTTCTTTTATTTTTGTATTTTATTTATTTATTTGAGTGAGGCAGAGAGCGAGAGTATGAGTGAATGGGCATGTAAGGGCCTCCAGCCACTGCAAAAAAAAACAAAAAAAAAAAAAACCCTCCACACTCATGCACCACCCTCTGCATCTGGCTTACATGGGTCCTGAGGAATGAAACCTGGGTCCTTTGCTTTGCAGGCAAATGCCTTAACTACTAATCCATCTCCCCAACCCTCTCTTTGGTTTTTTGAAGTATGGTCTTGCTCTGACCTGGCATTCACTATGGAGTCTCAGGTTGGCCTTGAACTCACATTGATCTTCCTACCTCTGTCTCATGAGTACTGGGATTAAAGGTCTGTGCCACCATGCCATGGTCATTTGATTTCCTGATCATAGGCATTTTGAGAAAAGTGGGATGGAATCTCAGAATTGTTTAAGTTGCATTTTCCTTATTGGTAAATCTGTAACACATGTTTTCTTGAGATATTCATTGGCTTTTTGTTTCTATTTTTCTTAAAAAAAAAAACCTGTTTATTATTTGCAAGAAGAGAGGAGAGAGAGAGAGAGAGAGAGAGAGAGCAGAGACAGAGAGAGAGAGAGAGAGACAGGGAGGGAGGGAGGAGAAATAGTCATGCGAGGTCCTCTAACTACTACAAACAAACTCCAGATCCATATGACACTTTGTGCATTTGGATTTACAAAGGCATTGGGGAGTTGAATGCAGGTCATTGGGCTTTCAGGCTAGACAAGCAAGCAAGCTTGCTGAGCCATTTCTCTATGCCATGTGTTATATTTTAGCTGGATTATCTGCAATATCTACAACTATATCTACTATTCCCCTATTTCAGGTTCTGCCCATCAATACCAAGTCTGATATTGCAGCAAGTCTGTGTACACACTGAATGTTTGGTTTGGTTTTAAAAAGTTGGCTTCAACATTTTGTTGTATGAAAATTATATGGTTTAATCACTCTTTCTGTACTAAATGTAGCTTGCTTTCCATAACTGAAGAATATCTGCCTAGAAACAATCCAGGTGAAGTTTCTGCTGTGCTTCTTTCACAGAGGAGGATCCCACTTCATGATCTTCTTTGCACTGTGGGAATGAGGGGAACATCAGCTCCAAGACCTCAAATACCCAACTCCTGCCATCAGTTTCCCTTACTCTTCCTGATGCTCAGGCCTAAAAATTTGGGCTTTCTTGGTTTTTCCTGTGGACAGGGCTGCTCCTGGGGTTGAATCCTTCTCACCGAGTGACAGAGATCAGAGGAGAAAGCTTTGGATACTCAGGGACAGAGGAATGAGGCATGCCCCCTAAAACTTCCCAAGGAAACGTGGCCTCCCTGGTTCTCTGTGTGTTCCTGTGCCTCTGGATGTTTTTTCTTCTGTATTTTTTCTGTTTCCTTTTATTTTTTCAGGCAGTTTCTCACTCTATAGGCAAGAATGTCCTGGAATCCATTATGTAGCCCAGGCTTGCCTAAAGCTTGCAGCAATCCTCTGCCTTCTGCCTTCTGCCTTCCAAGTACTGAGATTTACACATATGAGCCCCAACCTCCAGCTGCCTGACACTTTTCCCCCTTGTGGTGGTTTGATTTAGGTGTCCCCCATAAACTTAGGTGTTCTGAATGCTAGGTTCCCAGCTGATGGACATTTGGGAACTAATGCCTCCTGGAAATAGTGTATTGTTGGAGGCAGGCTTATGAGTTTTATACCTAGTTTCCCCTTGCCAGTGTTTAGCACACTCTTCTCTTCCTCTTGTCCACCTGATGTTGGCAATCATAGAGCTTCCCCTCAAGCCTGTAAGCCAAAATAACCCCCCCTTTTTTTTCTCTAAAGCTGCTCTTGGTCAGGTTATTTCTGTCAGCAATGTGTCCATGACTGCAACAGTAAAGGTGGTACCAGACAAGTGGGATTGCTGCTAGACACCTGACTGTGTTTTTGGCCTTTTGAAGCTGGTTTTTCAAGAGGAATCTGGAAGGATTTGAAACATTGGCCTAAGAAACACCTTGCAGTACTGTAATTTCAGCTTGATGGAATATTCTTGTCAGAGTGGGGACGTGGAGACCTGGTGGTGGGGCAGGGAGAGGAGCCTGGTGACTCTGTGGTCTTGGAGGCAGGTAGCTGGCAGTAGGACAGAATGGTGCTGACTCGAAGGGGATGGAGTGGGAGGATGGGGTCTGGGCCCAATGTGGATCTGGTGTTGTGGACCAGGTGACACGGACCCAGTGATGTCGTCCTTGACCTGATGGCAGAAACTTGGTGGCACCCCAGTGATGTGGATCCAATGGCATGAACCCAGTGACATGGACCTATATTGCAGACCCAGTGACAGAAACCAACTGTTGTGGACCCGGTGGTGTGGACCCTGTGAGGCAGCCCCTATGGTGTAGCCCCAGTGACACAGGCCCATTGACAATATTGAGGTGCGGGGGGGGGGATGGTATGGCATTCTCCATGGTGGGGAAAGAGAGGACATCCATGGGAGGGAGGTAAGAATGAGAGCCGGTTGGCACAGGGAAATGAGAGGAGGTGCCTGGCCCGGATCCTTTGAGCCTGCAGATAGTGCAGGAGCAAACCTCATCCACGGCATGGGGGCTGATGCTGAGTCGGCTGCTTGAGGGGTTTGGGGGATGGGTGGGCTACTCAAGGGTGTGTGAATCAGTAGATTCCCTACTGTAACCCTGTACCCTCCCACTAGAGGTCTGCTACAACCTGTTGACCCTAAAAACCTACAGATCTTGCCTATTCTTTCTTGAGAATACATTCCTAATGGTTACGTGGATGAGCTTTTCTATATCTTTCACTGTGGTTAAGCTTCAAGGGTAATTTCTTTGTAATGTTCTCCCCCCACCCCCGTGTGTGTGTGTGTGTGTGTGAGAGAGAGAGAGAGAGAGAGAGCACAGATGTGGAGATCAGAGGACTACCTCAGGTATGGGTATTCACTTTCCATCTTGTTGGAGGCACAATCTCCTTTCACCTCTGTGACTGCCTAGTTATCTGGCCTGTAAGCATTTGAGAGATTCTCTTATGCATGCCTTTTGTATAGTCACACTGTAATTACAGACAGTCAAATTCTTGTAAGTATTTTTTACTGGTATTTTGAATATTGTATCAGACAGCTTCAGGTTCGCTGAGATAAACTTCTAGACCAGGCACAGTTATGGAGGAAGGGGAATTTATTGAAGCTTACAGATCCAGGGGAAGTTCCATAATGGCAGAAGAAACTGGCCTGCATTCACAGTCCATGCAGAGAGAGAGAGAGAAGCACAAGCCTAAAAGCCAAAAGCCACAGCACACTTTGCATATCTTTAGATTGAAATCTGAAACCCACCACCACACCTTAAGATCCACACAATGGCACTACCTTCAGCCAGGTGGCTAAAGATGCAAACTACAAATAAACAACTGAATATATTGGGGGCCATCTGTTCTATTCAAACCACCACAAATATATATTCCTCCCTCTTTGTTTACATCATATTTTCTTGTGGGGACCTGAGCTTCTTAGTGCATGCATAGCAGCATCTATGGGTTCCAATTCTAATCTTGGAGTGTAGATCTGTAACAGAGAGCTTTCTGGGCATTTGTAAAGTCCTGGGTTCAATCCTCACCAAAAAGGAAAGAAAAAAATATTGATATTGCCCTTTACTTCATGTATTATTTTAATTTATTTATGTTTCATATTTTTTTGAGATTAATCTCTAATTTTTTCAGATTTTTTTGTTTTATCAAGGGTATTCCTTTAAGTAATAGTTGTGTGTGTGTGTGCGGGGGGGGGGGGGTGAGTAGGCACACCTGGGTTTTTTGCCACTCCAATGGAAATGGAAACCTAGATTCTCGTGCCACTTTTTGTAGCGGGGTGAAGATTTGAGCCTTGCCTAGTACGCTTTGAAAGCATGTGTCTTTAACCATTGAGTCATGTTCCTAGCCCTTCATCATGAGGCTTCTTTAGTATAATTGTCTTTCTCTACAAGCATGTGGTGTTTCATAGTGCAGTGACAGTACAGTTTGGTCATTTTACCTTGTGTGCTATGGCAACAATAGCAGTTTTATCCACTGTAGGTTTTGAAAATTTCTCATAATCTCTTTTTCACCACTCATGGTCCCCATTCTAACTTTCCGGCCTATACAAATACCACGAACATCCACACATGTACACAGGTACAAAGAATAAAAGCTAGGATCCATATGCTTGCTATATTCTTTCTGCTACTTCTTCCAGAATGGACCTTGATCACTGGAAGTTTTAATTGAGATATTTCAGTGTTGAGCATGCCCCTCTACCTTTGGAATCATCCTAGAGGTCACTGCCATCTGAAAAGAGAAGCTTCTCTCTCCAAAAGTGAAAGTAGGAGGAGAAGTGGCTTAGCAGTTAAGGCACTTGCCTGCAAAGCCTAAAGACCCAGGTTCAATTCTCCAGATCCCATACAAGCCGATACACAAGGTGGCACATGCATCTGGAGTTCATTTGCAGTGGCTAGAGGTCCTGGGATGCCCATTATATCTCTCTATATAATAAATAAATAAAAAGAAAATATTCAAAAAAGTGAAAGTAGCATTAATATAAAGGTCTAAACATTAAGAGAAGAGTTTGCGAGGAAGTTTGATGAGCATAGTATATACATTTAGTCAGGCACCAGCAGGTGTTACCCCCCCCCCCCAGTCCTCATGACTTTCCCTGTCATAGGTTTTCAACATCAGGCATGCTCCCTCCCATGGAGCAGGCCTCCAGTCCAAGTAGCGAGTAGTTGGTTACCCCCTTAACAGACATGCCACTATTGCACTTGTTTGCTCATTTGACCTGCCTAGCCAAATGTAAATCTTGGATTCTCCACTGTCATTTACTTCCAGTGGTGACTTCTCTGTCTCCCTTGGAGCTGCATGCAGCGTAGCTATTCACAGCTTTATGTCAGCTGGTCTACATGGAGGAGGATTTCAGCTCAGCTCCAACAGGATGTCTCAGTGACTTTGCAGCCCAATCATGTGGCGTCTTCAGCAATAAGATCTCACTATCAATTTCTGGTGGGAAACTAAGATCTTTGGCAATGGCCTGTAATATTTTTTTGTGGTGGTGGGGGCATAACTTTCCTTTCCTGACACTGAAATTTTTTCTAGTAACACTATGGCTTCTGAGTTTGCAATTGTCCCAAAAATTAGGTTTCCATATGACTGATTCATGCCCTTTAAGGTTTTGATTAACTGTCCCCCACATTTCCTTTACTCAGTTACTTCACTTGACAGCAATTAGGTCTTTCCAAAGCTCATTAAACTGTTCTTCTACTTACATATGTACAATACCATCCCCTTAAGTCTTCCTCTCCTCCCTCTTTTATATCATCTTTCAAGCTAAATGTCCTGTGCTACTGAATTTTATTGCAACTCACAAACAAGTCCAAACATTTCTAGCTTAAGGACCCAGATTCAATTTCCCATTACCCATGTAATCCAGATGCACAAGGTAGTGCATGCTTCTGGAGTTTGTTGGCAGTGCCTACAGGCCCTGGCCAGACCATCCTTTATATATCTGCTTCTTTCTCTCTCATTCAAAGAAAATAAAATATTTCAAATTAACCAACCTGGTATAGATTGTAAAGCTAAGCATCAGCCAATGAAATGATACTCAGGGCTCCTTTTCATTTGTGTTTAAAAGGTAGGTGGTCTTCCAGCTTGATATGCTAGCTTACACCAGATTTTTGGTGTATACATATTGTTCTGTGCAGAAGTAAAGTTTGCCTTGACAAACCACCTTCATTGAGTGTTGTTCTCCCAATTTGTGATCCAGTAAGTGCCTCTAATACTCATAACACTATATATATGTGAATATGATAGACTTGGGGCAAAAAAAATTATGCCATTTTTTGGCATTGTGGTGTGGTTTAAATTTTCAGTTAGAAGGTTACTGCAATTAACCTCACATTTGCAAGATTTGTTTATAGATCATGAAAATCGGTGGTGGATAACCCTGGAGAAGATGTGTTGTTGGTATTGTACTTAGGGCTATAATAGACAGTTCCAACTTGAGAAACTTGCCTCAATCTCCTGGTGCTGTTTTCCACCAGATGCTTACAAGAAGATGACGTTCAGCCTCTGTGTTACTATCTTTTCCCAACTATCAAGAAGCTTCCCTTCAGTACTGTCAGCTAAAATCAACCTTTTTTTGCTACAATCTGCTTTTAGTCTGATGCTTGATCCAAGAATTGAGAAGGTCACTACAACACAAACTTGGTGCCTGTTGGGCATAGCCATGCATAGACTAGAGCCTTCACAGGACATGGGCCTGAGCTGCCAGGCACAGCTAAGGACTGCCAGGCTACAAGAGGCCATTCCCTCTCCAAGCCAAGCACACCTGAACTTAGACTTGTTCATAGCCCTATGACTTTTGGCCAGTTGCCTAGGAAACTCCTTATCTGCCAGCAGGCTTAACATATTCCACCCCTCTAGGACCTCTTCCTGCCATTATGTAGATCACCTGGCTCTCTCCGTACATGCGGCACCTGACTGTCTCCCTACATGCTGGAATGAACATCCCTAGGCATTGGCAAGCAACCTTTAAACCCAGCAATCCCCTTTGGACCCTCTTCTAGCTCTCAACAACTTATAAACCCATTCCCCTCTCAATAAACCGAGCTGTTCACCAAGACTACCTCCTGAAAGTGGTTCTTTCTGCATGCGCCTAACAAGTCCCAAGACCATGCTCTCCACGGTTGCCTGGAGTATCCAGGGACCCACAGGTGGCACCTGAACAAGGACCCTCCAAGATGGGCCAGTATGGGTGAGTGTTCTCCCAGAGGGACTGGGTGATATTGGCCCATGTTCCCTTCCTCCACGTTTTTGTGTGCTGGCAGGTTTCTCCTTTCCCTCCTTATTTTCAGTTCATGCCATCATGAGGGAGCAGGCACAACAAACTGGTAACTGTTGTCTCTTGGCCAAAGGCACTCTTTGGCATTGACTAAAGGCCAGCTGTCCTCTGCCTGGACACTGACTGGCCATTGGGTGTTGGCAAAGTCCTTCTATCTACTTCTCTCCAACATAAAAAGCCAGTGACACATTTACTTCTTATAAGCCTGTAGGGCAGGTCACTGGCCTCTTAAACTTGTGGTCAGGCTTATGTCTGGACCATTGAGGAATCCTTCAAAGTGCTATTCAGCCCTCAGGGATGTTGCCCTTTGGTTTTGGCATTTCCACACCTTTTCTGTCATGAATGATATTGCCTCCCACCAAAAAGAATCACAGATTTGTAGATTAATGGCTGTCCTGAAAGTTAGGGAAATTAAGCTCTCTCAGAGGATGGCTGCCTCCTTTGGGAGGAAGTCCTCACAGTCACTCCTTGAATGATTTCTGGGGATCCATGTGACCCACTCATGTGGACCTGCACAGCTTATCTGGCTAGGAAGTAAAAAGTTCAGGAAGAAAATTTCCCCTCATTCTCTTGTCATCTCCTTTCAACTTTCTCTGCCATGCAAGCGCTCCAAAGCAGCTCAGGACCAGCTCAGGCTCATGCATGCTGAGACAATGGCACCTTGGCCCATGAAGGCACAACCATCCCTTCACCCCTGGCAGTCCCAGGGATGCCCTCCCTTCCCAGTGGCCCCTGGTGGTCCTGGGTCCTCCCTCCCTTCCAAGGCCTCCCCTCCCTTCTTTCCTCTTGTGAAGCTAGACTCTGGTGAGAGCCCAGGAGCAGGACAGGGCTGATCCAAAGGTGCTGAGCCATACAATCTCTCGCCCCCACCCAGGCACCACCTGCAGTGCCATCACGAGGAAGCAGCAGTAAAGAAGGAAAAAAAAGTTCACGTTTATATAAAGCCTGTGGTGAAATGAAGTTTTACATAAACAATGCCATTTGTTACTTGATATCATAGATATAATCACTGAGTTTATGTTCTAGGTCAACATCAACTTACATAGAGGATTATTGAAAACAGCCAAATTTTCTCTGAGATGGCCACTTATGGCTGGTCTCAAGAGCCTGCTCTCCATGGTAGCCTGGATCATCCAGGGACCCATAGGTGTCGGCAAGTTGTTGCCGTAGGAAACATGACTGTGTGGCTTTGGGTCTTTTGGAACTGATTTGCAGAAGGAGTTTGTAACATTGGCCCAAAAGAAGCCATGCAGTGTTTTCAACACAGTTTGATGGACTATTGTGGTCAGAATTTAGAGATCTGAATGCAATAAGATCTATGGACTCTGAGGTTTGGTTTATGATAAGAATTACGAGCTTTGTCTGGGCTGGAGTAGAAGAAATTTATGTGAAAGTCTTACTGAACTTTTTCTGTGTCTTAAGAACTTGTGCAGAGCTGTAATTAGAAATAGACAGCTGTGAGGAGAAGGAGGTGGCACAGAAATAAGTAACCAATTCATCTTAGAGAGAGGTCCTATTGAGCTGCAATTGCTTGTAAATTACTTGAGAAACCAACATTGGGAATGAGCCAGCTGTTCTGTATTGGGACCTCAGAAAGAATGCTATCTCTTAAAAGTCGGGGTGCCTGAATACTTAAGGAGTGTCCTGCTGTTCAAATTCATCTTTATTCCCAACAAATTTACAAATTTCATAGCCCATCCAGTACTATGAAGCATATCAACTACAGGAATGAAATCATCGTTGGATTTGCTGCATTTTTTGAAATGGCCCCTAAGTAATGTGGAACCATTAAGTTCAGTAAGTGCAGGCCATTGGGGCCATGGCATAGATAAAACAATTAGTTGCATTAGAAACCACAAGATTTTATTGGTATCCCAGGATTGAAAGAAAATTAGCAAGGGAAATTGAGGCTTTGAGATAGAGTGTTCACCAGACTGTGAGCAGCACAGCTATTGACAGAACTGGAATGCCATGAACTTCATCACTGGTTACACACGTCAGAATTGGAGTTACTATTTGTTCAGAGTATCTAGGTCAAAAAATGTGGATTGCCCATTTAAAATATTTCACAGGAGTTAATTGAGACTGTTGTTTGAAGGATGGTTCAAAAGATTGCCTGCTATGTATGACCCGGAGTTATCTGAGTTCCCATTGATTAAAGAATACACTATTGTATACTAGTAGATGAATTCATTATCTAACCACTTTATAGAGCTATATAACAGTTTCATATTCAAATGCTGAGTAATAATGGGGAAATACTACCTTTAGAAAGCTTCTTTATTTGTAACTGCCCCAAATATATCCAGTGTACCATGATAAAAATCCTCTCCCATCACCCTCTATTTTCTTCCTCCAAAATCCAGTCTACACTGATTCCCTTCTTCTTTCCAATTAGTATCTCTTCTATCTTAATGTCATTTATTTGCCACTTATTTTGCAGGTTTTGTGCAGATAGCATCAGCCACTTTGAGGTTATTAATGTCAAGAAAAATTTTTGTCTAGAATTTTGGCACTTACAATTCTTTATTTTTTGGACTTTAGATGTAGGGTCTCACTCTTGTCTCAGCTAGCCTTAATTTCACTATGTATTCTCAGCATGCCCTCAAACTGATGGTGATCCTCATACATTTGCCTCCCTCATTTTGGGATTAAAGGCATGTACCACCATGCCCAGCTCTCACAATTCTTCATCCACCTCTTCCACAATGGTTCCCGAGCCTTGGAGTATGTGCTAGTGATGTCTCATTTACTACTGAACATTCTACTGTCAATTATCAGCAATCTGTTGTTTCTTGAATCTACCTAGTGGTAACCGCCACATGAAAAAGCAGGCATGAGCATATTTAGAGGGCAGATTGGTAGGAATAATAGTAGTTCTTGTGTCTCTTATAAACTTAGGTGTTCCAAATGCTGTGTCCCTAGCTGCTGGCAATTTGACAATTGAAGCCTCCTGGAGGCACTGTATTGTTATAGCCACCTTTCCCTTGTCAGTGTTTGGAAGACTCTCCTGTTATTGTTTTGCATCTAATGTTGTCCAGGAGGTGATGTCCACCCCCTGCTGGTTACATTATTTTTGCCTGCCACTTTGGAGCTTCACCTCAAGTCTATAAGCCAAAATAACCACCCTATTCCCCACAAGCTGCTCTTGGTCGGCTGTTTTCTGCCAGCAATGTGAAAGCAACAGCAACACCTCCCCAGCTAGAGGCTTTTGATAAGTATTCAGTACTAAGCAGAAATTCCCTGTTATGGAGAAGGCCTCTCGTCTAATGAGAGAACATTTGGTCTTCTCCATAATAGACATAGTACTAGTGTACCAATTGATATATTTGACCTGGTTGACCATCAATAAAACTTGCATGCTTACCACAGGGTAACACCATTGATTACTTTTCTCTCCCAACAGGTGACTTAGCTCTTCCTAGTACATTGATAGCCAGCTAACTGGGAGGAGGCTTCCATCTTTGCTGCAGCTTGATTTCTTTGAGAATTTAATAGGTATAGGCCCTCTTGTAGCCCATGATTGATGGTAGCTTGATAATGGAGAGTGGGCTTATGTTCGGATATGGTTCTGATTTGATTCCCAGCTCCAGCTATGGGTAACATACCACTGAGGGGATCAGTTAGTCAAATCAAGAGCAATTGGTTCCCCACCATGGCTGTGTGCCATTATTGCACTTGTATGAGCATCACGACAGGTTATTTGCTGCGAAGTAGGTTGTTAGACCATGAGATGCTTGGACAGATATTAGTCACTTTCCCCCAGTCACCCATGTAGCACCTAGACGTGCTGTCTTGGGACTGACTCTCTTCCAGCTTCCAGCCATGTCATTCCATTTTATGTGTCAGCTACAGATGGTGTCTTCAGCTGTAGGGTCTTACCACTAACCTTTTGTGGCTCATCAAGTACTCTGACAGAAATCTGTCTTTCTTTTAGGAAAACTTGTAGGTCTCTCTGATCAAAAGCGCATGTGGATGCTAGCCACATGCTGGTACTGGGAGTTACAGGTCAGTGCCCACTAAGAGAAGGAGGAAAAAGATAACTAATATACAAGAGTAAGAGAGAAGAGAGAGAGCGAGAGGGAGGGAGAGGGAGGGAGGAAAGATGTAGAAGATTAAAGTTAGTCTTCATCTTACCCTCTCCGGTGTCTTGTGGTTCAGGTGTTCCCTGTAATGGCCTGGTGAAGGTTCAGCTATTTGGTCTGCCTTTGAGGAAGTAGAATTTTATGGTGCCATTGCCATTTGGGTTTCCCACCCCCTCCATTGCCCTCCCCTCCATCCCCATCCATCCTAGTATCTAGTCCACGAAATGCTTGCTAGGTATGTAAGGTATGTTGGGTAGATTCAGGTTAGGTGCTGTAGATGAGTGAGACTATGTGGCAATTTTTTTTTTTTTTTCTGTGATTGGGTAAGTTCACTGAGAATGATCTGTTCCAGGTTCAACCATTTTTCCTCAAATTTCATTGGGTCATTTTTTTCTTACTGCTGTATAGAATTCCATTGTGTAGATATACCACATCTTAGTTATCCATTCTTCTATTGATGGACATCTGGGTTGATTCCAGCTCTTAGCTATTACGAATTGAACCGCTAAAAACATGGTTGAGCAAATCTCTCTGGCCTGTGGTTTGAAGGTTTTAGGGTGGATGCCCAGTAAGGGAATAACTGGGTCTGTTGGTATCTCTATACTCAGCTTTTTCAGGAGTCTCCATATTGCTTTCCAAAGGGGTTGTACCACCCTACATTCCCACCAACAGTGGATGAGTGTTCCTACTTCTCCACATCCTCACCAGCATTTATTTTCATTTGATTTTTTGATGTTTGCTGTCCTTATTGGGGTAAGGTGGAATCTCATAGTTGTTTTAATTTGCATTTCTCTGATGATTAGAGATGATGAACATTTTCTTAAGTGTGTGTTTGCCATTTGTATTTCTTCCTCTGTGAACTGCCTGTTGAGCTCTTTGCCCCATTTTCTGAGTGGGGTGTTTGACCTCCTACTGTTTAGATTTTTGAGTTCTTTGTAGATTCTAGAGATTAGTCCTCTATCAGTTGGATAACCCACAAGTATTTTCTCCCATTCTGTGGGTAATCTATTGGCTTTGCTTATTTTATGCTTGTCTGTAAAGAAACTCTTCAGCTTCATGTGATCCCATTGGTTGAGTGAGTGTTTAAGATCATGAGCTACTGGGGTTTTGTTCAGAAAGTCTTTTTCCATTCCTATATCATGGAAAGTACTTCCTAAATTTTCTTCCAGTAGTATTCGAGTGTTTGGTCTTATATTGAGGTCTTTGATCCATTTAGACTTGAGAGTAGTGCATGGTGAAATGTGTGGATCAAGTTTCAGTTTTCTGCATATGGTTATCCAGTTTGTCCAGCACCATTTGTTGAAGATGCTATCTTTTTTTCTAGCCTGTATTGTTCAGGCCTTTGTCAAAAATCAAGTAGCTATAGTTGCTTGACCCAAAGTCTGGGTCCTCAACTCTATTCCATTGGTTCATACTCCTGTTTTTATGCCAGTACCATGCTGTTTTTATTACTATGGCTTTGTAATATAGCTTCAGATCAGGTATGGTGATGCCTCCAGAGGTATTTCTTTTGCTGAGAATATGTTTGGATATGCAAGGCCTTCTGCCTTTCCATATGAAATTTGAGATCATTTTTTGTATCTCTGTGAAAAGCACTGTAGGGATTTTAATTGGAATGGCATTAAATCTGTATATTGCCTTTGGTAGGATTGTCATCTTCGCAATGTTAATTCTGCCTATCCAGGAGCATGGGAGGTCTTTCCGTTTTCTCAAGTCCTCTGCAATTTCTTTTTTGAGTGTTTTTATGTTTTCATTGTATAGATCTTTCACTTCCTTGGTTAACGTTATTCCAAGGTATTGTTGTTGTTGTTGCTATTGAAAATGGGACTATGTTCCTTATTTCCTTCTCTGTATCTTTGTCCTTTGCATATAGAAAGGCTACTGATTTTTGTGCATTGATTTTGTATGTGAAGTCTTTAGCCATAGAGTCTTACACCTGGTTGTGAAGGATAACTAAAGGTCTTGGCAGTGCTTGCAGTATTCTCTGACATCTGTGGATTTTATGGCTCACAGTCAGTGGAAGACAACCTACCCTGTTCCTGAATTTTTCTAATAAGAATGCATTGGTTCTGGGTACAGTAATATCTATCTCTAATGTCCTTATGATTAAACTCTATTTTAACATATAGATTACTAGCTAGGAAAGAAATAGGCTTTAAATACCATTTATCTCTTTGTAAGCCATTAAGTTTCAAGAGAAGAGAAAAAATTCCTGCTTTATTAGCACTATTTGTAACATACATGTGAGCCAAGATGTTTCAGATTGTGTGTATTCATTGGATTGGAGTTGCATGGAATAGTGGCACGCACAGTGCAGTGTGCTTGTATGGATTCCCAACATATACTACAGTGAAGTTGACTAATGCAACATGGTATATTGGTGGCAAAACACCTTTAATTTATTGCTTATAATATATTTGATTTTGAATTAATATTTGGTTATTGTTTGCACAGATTCCTTTCAGTTTTACCATATTTATCATGACCTCAACATTGATGATCAGACTCCATATGGAGTCAAAATTCTCAACTTTATTAAGAGCTTCTATTCCACTATTAGTGTTAAGAATTGAACCCATAGCCTTGTATCTTCTGGGCAGGCAGTGCACCACAATGTTATGATACAAGCCCTAATATATGCCTTTCCATTCCATTGTATTTTCATTAAAAAATAATCATAATCTTACACCAGGGATGGTGGCAGAAGCCTTTAATCCAGGATTTGGGAGGCTAAGAAAGGAGGATTCCTGTGATTTAGATGCAACCCTGAGATTACATAGTGAATTTCAGGTCAGCCTAGGCTACAATGAAACCCTAACTCAAAAAAACAAAACAAACAAACAACAAAAACTTATTTTCTTGAATCACTACAGCAGCATATGGGAATATTAGTCTGGAGTCTTTTTTTCCATGATACAGCATACAAACTTTGTGCTTATTGAACAAGTCCCTACCAAGTACACATAGAAGCATGAAGTCCAGTTTACTAGGCCCTATTTTGTAGTCTTGGGTTGAAGATAAATATCTCATTATAGCAACTGGTGTCATTTGAAGACGTAGCTGTGGACTTCACCTGTCAAGAGTGGCAGCACCTGGATGTTGTTCAGCAAAACCTCTACAGAGATGTCATGCTGGAGAACTACAGCAGCCTGATGTTCTTGGGTGAGCTAAACTTCCGTGCTTTCTGAGTAGACATTCCTTTCCTTTTGTTTGATAAGTATACTTGTTATTATTAATTTTTAGTATTGTTTTGATATTTTACTCTTAAATGACATACTTAATGGAACATATTATATAGAACAAAGGGGATTTACAGTACACATATATATAATGACGAGAGTCTGCCAGATCAGACATTAGTTGTATGTGGAACACTCAAAAATTCTAGTAGCTATTTTGAAATACTAATGTAATTGTTGCTAGAAGTATGCTAACTTACTTCTGTGCTATACAACATAAGAAATTATTTCTTCCAAATGCACCCAGTTAATTCTAATTATGCTCAATCTATCCCTTTTCTTCTACTCATTTTCCACATTGTTATTACTTGTTATATTTTCTACCTCTATCATGTAAACATGGACTTGTAAGTATAATGAGAACATGCAGGATTTTTGTTTCTGTATTGGTCATATTTCATTTATATCCCATGAAATTTTGGGGGCAAGTGAAATCATATCTATTCACTCCAATTATATAGGGATGTGATAGCCCAAAGGAAAAATTATAAATCCCCCTTTCTAAGTGAGTTTATTGGGTTACTTAGAAAGCAAATTGTTCTATGCTACACATTTTTACTGCAAAAAATCCTAACTTGTTTCCTGTTTTCTTCTTGCTATTTTTCCCCTTTATTTTTTATTTTTTTACATGAATTTATATTTTTATTTTTATTTTATTAATTACTTTTGTGCTCAGCAAATACAGTCAATTTGGTACCATTGTTAGGCTTATCCATGTCCTACCCCCTCCCCTTGACCCCTTCCTTGTTGAAGTATATGGGTCATGCATTCTGGAGTTAGCCCATAGTTAGGGGTAGGATAAATGTCTCTGCATATCATGACCCAATGTGTGGCTCTGACATTCTTTCCGCCCCCTCTTCCACAAAATTTCCCTGAGCCATTTTGGGTTCATTTTTGGTCTGCTTCAGTGATGAGGTGTTTGGGGCCTCTGGGTCTCTGGATCTCTGATTTGGTAGGAGTTGATTTTTCTGTGTTGATCTCCTTCACCCTTGTGCTGGTACCCAGTTCACCAAGAAAACAGCACCCTTGCTTCTTTCGCCAATTGTTCTTAGTTTCAGCTGGGGCCGTTTTGAGGTATGATGGGGTGGCTCTCTCCTTAGGATCTACATCTATCTGAAAAAGAGAAGCAGGTTCTCCAACGGCGAGTAAAGTTAGCACCCAACAAATGAGATAGCTCTTACTTTTTTTAAAGAGAATTTAATAGGTGTAGGCCCTCTTGTAGCCCACGATTGGTGGTGGCTTGATAATGGAGAGCAGGGTTGGTTGGATATGGTTCTGACTTGTTTCCCAATTCCAGCTATGGGTCCTGTACCTCTGAGTGGATCAGTTATCCAAATGAAGAGCAGTTTATTTCCCACCATGGGTGTGCACCACTATTGCATATATATATGTATATCAATTTGACCTCCAGACAAGGACATTCTTCTACTCTCCCTTGTGATTTGTATGGATTTTTTTTTTATTGTCCTGATCATACATCTTAAGCTAAAATTTTACTTTTTTTCTTTATGCTTTGAGTTGAACTTAGCAGTTCATACATCCTGGAAAAGTGTTTTGCCACTAAGGTATTTTTCATCACTAAGACTTGAAGAGTGATGGATAAGTACATTGAGGCCCTCTGTTATATATAACACTACTTTTTATGTTATAGTCCTGTGTTGATTTATGGAAATTTTAATTTTTCTTTAAACTTATTTATTTGTTTGTGTGTGTGTGTGTGTGTGTGTGTGTGTGTGTAAGGGCATTCATGTGCTTTATAAGTGGCCCTCTTAAATTATTTGTATTTCATTTGTTTTCCTCTAGAAAATGGTCATTTTATACATTCACTTACTTAAGGGCAGTTTTTATAAATTCTGAGTCCATTCTTTCCTAATATTCCTTGTGATTTCTTCATTTTCCTAAGGCATTTTTTAATAATAATGCAAGTTTTGGCTCAGCTTTAACAATTTATTTTTGAATCCTCTTTTCTTTTTTTTTATCTTTATTTATTTGAGAGGGAGAGAGAGAGGATAAGGCAGATAGACAGAATCAGTGTTCCAGGGCTTTCAGTCACTGCAAACAAATTCAAGATGCATGTACTACCTTGGTCATCTGCCTTGTGTGTGTACTTGGGAATTGAACCTAGGTCTTTTGGCTTTGCAGACAAGTGCCTTAACTGCTAAGGCATCTCTCCAGCCCCTGTTTTATATTTTTCTTTTTTATTAAATTCTGTAATTGAACTCTTTTTCCACAATATTCCTCTCTTCTTCTTTTTATGACCACTTTCTCTTATTTCCATTTATCACTAATACATGCTGCTCAAAGTCACATGAGGGAAATATTTTCAATGTCACCTCAGGCAAATATTCCAGTTAATGAACACCAGGTACATAAACTTTCTCTAAGCTAACTTTTCAGTTCACCTAATAGAAATCAGGTGTAGAAATTCAGCTTTTATCTTACAGAATTCTACCTAATATAACATATTGACACAATTTGTACATTATTTCCCAATGACAGGGAACTGTACGACCAAACCAGATTTGATCTTCAAGTTGGAGGATGGATTTGCACCATGCAGTGTATTAGAAGGCTCAATTCAGAGGCTTCCAGGCAAGTAAATGCATAATGTGTAACACAGGTCAGTGAGCTGAGCACTTATCAGGAATTGTCATGATAAGTGTTATTACTGTGAATCAAACACATTTTATGACATGGAGAATTTTCTTCTTTTTCTGATATTGAAGAATGCTTTCTTATGCATTCCAAAATTTAATTGCCTGTGTAGGTGGCCTGGGAAAATGCATGTTAGATATTGTACTATGTTGTCATCTGACAATTTTCTGTGTTTCAGTGTAAGAATGCCATTAGTCACTTTCACTGCTGTGACAAAATCCTTAGAAGAAACACCTTAAGGAAGAAAAATATTTATTCAAGTATACAATTCCATAATGGTGGTTTTGCTTACAATGTTGACACAAAGAAAGTATTTAACATAATTATATTTACTACTACCTTTGAAATGTAGAAGTAACTGAAAAAAGATAGCATCAGAGATTCCATGATAAGAAATTAGAATATGTCTGTGAAATGTGCATGAGAATGTAGGTGCAAAATTATATTAGATTTGTGAAATATAGGAAGTGTGTCAGGGATTTGTAAATAAGCATTTTTGATATTGAAGAAAGAAAATCTAAATGACGGTACAAATAAAACTAAGAAATATTCCATTCTCATGTTCTAGATGAAAATAAAATGTAAAGGCACAGGCACAACATCAGCCCTGACAGTAGAAAGATCTCTTGTGTCAAGAGTGGTATCTGTAGAGTTATTAGAAATATGTGTCTCTTGCAGGTGTTAATTCTAGAGATTCAGGTCACTATGGCTGTCACTCACTCTATAACAGCAGACTTACATGAGAGAACTGCTAGAATTAACCATTTGAAATTTTTGAAACCTGAAAACATGAGTAATCCAGGGAGTCATTACGCATTAAATATTTATGTGTGGGAATGTATACAAGAAGAAATACGCAATCTGACAGGATCAAATGGAAAATTGCTGATCAAGTTTTGCATTAGAGAACCAAAGGAGGGAAGTTTTGGTGTTTTCACCCTTTATGGTGAAGAGTCAACCATATTGCTTATTGATGTTCAAAGTATAGGGAATGTTAAGCCTATATTAATTATGTTGTTTGGCCTTTAGACATTCATTATAATGTCACATGTTTAGTTGTAAAATGACTGAAAATTATAAAACCAGGTCAATTATATGGGTGGATCTTTCCCCTTACCACATGTACTTGATTCTTGCTTGGGTTCTTAAATCCCTGAATTGAACTAAGTTTCCTTGTTTCTGGATTTTTACTGTCTGGTAAACAATGGAGAGGCCTTGTATTTTTGCCTGTATGTGGAATACATTTAGGAATGTGCCTGTTATGTCAATCTCAAGGTTTTCTAGTGGCTTTTTATATGAAAATACAATTTTATTTGCCTGTACACCTGCAATTGACTTTACTTATGGGTCCATCCATCAGTGCATGTATACCACCAACATTAACAGTGAGCACAGAATGACTATATCAGTCTACAGATGAGCCACCATTACTTCTGCTAACACACACTTGTAGAAAGAATATAGCTGTTCTCCAATTTGTTCTTTTATCCTTATTTTTTAACTGTTTTTCTGCATTGGTAGGTTTGCTTTCATTTTATTCATATTGTGGTGCTTTTCATGTTCATATTTTTATTTAAATTGCTATTATTTTGCTTTCATATCCTGATGTGGTTTGTTTTTCTTCTTTCTCACGCAGAGTTTTTTCTGTGTCATCTTCCTTCTCTTTTTCTCCTTCATTCAGAACAATAATGAGTGAAAACCATGTTTATCAGTTATTATAATTAGATAATAGTATTTAAAAACTATAAAACAATCATGTCCACAGTCATTATGAAATGCAATAGTGGCTGGGAAGCTCACTCAGTATGTTAATATGCTTTTTGCATAATCATGGGTTCAGTTCCCCAGAATCAACCAGAATACTGAGAATCCGTCAAATCTCATAGTGCACAATTATTGCATACACAATATTTGACAAAAGTAGGCACTGTTAAACAAAGTTTAAGGCAATGTCTGACACCCAAGCTTGACTTATCAGAAAGCATGCATTTTGTAACACACATTTCCAAACTCACAAACAGACATTCACATATAAACATATAAAAAATAAAATAACCTATCATGAATATGTACCATGGAGAAAGGTGGTAGTGGAGAGACTAGAAACAAAAACAAAACATGTCCTATGTTATTGTTGTAGAATTTGTCACTACTCTTTCTAAATAAACCAAATATCTGTAGAGAAAAACATTCAGCCAACACGTGCTAAATTGATTTGTAAATACTTAGGCAAGTAGCTGCCAGTGGAAAATAAAACTTTTCTTCATATCCAATCTGTTATTTCACTGAAAATTAAATTGTTAAATATACCTTATCTGAGAGAATTGCTGTCTTCCAAAAAAAATTAGACCAGAACTTATTGAGGATGCAAGAAAACCAAACAACCAAAACAGTCATCTCACTTAGAGGTCTCTAATAAATTCTGCTAAATAGGAAAACATTTGCTGAGTTTGTGCTTTGTTGTGTAAGACATGCCCCATGTCAAGAAACTCCCCATAGAAAATAGTAAAGAAGTCAATTGAAGGGCTGGGGAGATGGCTTAATGGTTAAGTGCTTGCCTGTGAAGCCTAAGGACCCTGGTTCGAGGCTTGATTCCCCAGAACCCACGTTAGCCAGATGCACAAGGGGGCACATGCATCTGGAGTTCGTTTGCAGTGGCTGGAAGCCCTGGCGTGCCTATTCTCTCTCTAACTGCCTCTCTCTCTCTCTCTCTGTCACTCTCAAATAAATAAATAAAAATGAACAAAAACATTTTAAAAAAGAAGTCAATTGAAAAGTAGTATTACTATAATAATTGTGAGCTATCTTTTTGTAAATTATAATACTCTACCAAATACTAGGAAGCCCTTGTGAGTCAAATTTTTGTTTTCTATTTCAAATGTAATAAGTTTATTTTTATTTCTCAGAATTAAAAACTCAACAGAAAATGCACTGGACAGAGACTGATGATTTTCAACAATGCCAGGATACTGTGTTCCAGAAGTTACATCAGACTTGTGATCAAGGAGCAAACATAGGTGGCAAGCTGTATGAATGTAGGACAGGTTTTATCTCCAAGTCACACCTCAGTAATCATCAGAGAACTCAAACAGGTAAGAAACCTTATGACTGTAATATATATGGAAAAGCTTACCTCACCCAGTCATATATCACTATGCATTATTAATCTCACACAGGTTATGAGCCATATGAATGTAGCAAGTGTGGGAAAGCTTTCATGTCCAAGTCACATCTCAATAAACCATATGAATGTACTGCATGTGTAAAAGCCTCCATTATGAATTCAGATCTTAATAAGCATCAGAGAACTCACATAGGTGAGAAGCCATATGAATGTATTGTATGTGGAAAAGGCTTTATCTTCAAGTCACGTCTTATTAAGCATCAGAGAAGTCACACAGGAGAGAAGCCATCTGAATGTACTGAATGTGGGAATGCCTTCAGCTGCAAGTCATACCTTATCATACATCAGAGAAGTCACACAGGTGAGAAGCCATATGAATGTACTGAATGTGGGAAAGCCTTCATCTCCAAGTCAGGTCTCACTTATCATCAGGGAACTCACACAGTTGAAAAGCCATATGGATGTAGTGAGTGTCAGAAAGCTTACATCTCCAAGTCATACCTAAAGATTCATTGGAGAATTCATACAGGTGAAAAGCCATATAAATGTACCGAATGTGAGAAAGCCTTCATCTCCAATTCAAAGCTCACTAGTCATCAGAAAACCCACAGAGGTGATAAACCATATAAATGTATTCAATGTGGAAAAGGCTTCGTCCGCAAGGCAGCTCTCACAAATCATCAGAGAAGTCACACAGGTGAGAAGCCATATGAATGTACTGAATGTGGGAAAGTCTTCTTCTCCAAGTCAAATCTTATTAGGCATCAGAAAGTCACACAGGTGAGAAGCCATATGAATGTACTGAATGTGGGAAAGCCTTCATCTGCAAGTCACACCTTATTGAGCATGAGAAAAGTCACACAGGTGAGAAGCCATATGAATGTGCTGAATGTGGGAAAGCCTTCATCTCCAAGTCAGGTCTCACTTATCATCAGGGAACTCACACAGTTGAAAAGCCATATGGATGTAGTGAGTGTCAGAAAGCTTACATCTCCAAGTCATACCTAAAGATTCATTGGAGAATTCATACAGGTGAAAAGCCATATAAATGTACCGAATGTGAGAAAGCCTTCATCTCCAATTCAAAGCTCACTAGTCATCAGAAAACCCACAGAGGTGATAAACCATATAAATGTATTCAATGTGGAAAAGGCTTCGTCCGCAAGGCAGCTCTCACAAATCATCAGAGAAGTCACACAGGTGAGAAGCCATATGAATGTACTGAATGTGGGAAAGTCTTCTTCTCCAAGTCAAATCTTATTAGGCATCAGAAAAGTCACACAGGTGAGAAGCCATATGAATGTACTGAATGTGGGAAAGCCTTCATCTGCAAGTCACACCTTATTGAGCATGAGAAAAGTCACACAGGTGAGAAGCCATATGAATGTGCTGAATGTGGGAAAGCCTTCATCTGCAAGTCACATCTTATTAGGCATGAGAGAATTCACACAGGTGAGAAGCCATATGAATGTGCTGAATGTGGGAAAGCCTTCATCTGCAAGTCACATCTTATTAGGCATGAGAGAATTCACACAGGTGAGAAGCCATATGAATGTGCTGAATGTGGGAAAGCCTTCATCTGCAAGTCAAATCTTATTAGGCATCAGAGAACTCACACAGGTGAAAATCCATGTGAATGAACCATGGGAAAGCTTTCATCTCCAAGTCATTGATAACCAGTCATCAAAGAATTCATATATGTGAGAATCCATATCAATGTAATGAATGAGGGAGAGCTTTCCTTGCAAAATAAGACCTTAGGAAACATATAAGAACTCATCTGAACATACTAAATGTGGTAATAGTTTCATCTTCAAGACACATCTCACTCTGCACTATAGAAATCACACAAGATTAAAGACATGTGAGTATACTTAATGTGGGAGAGCTTTTCTTACCAAGTCAGATCTTTATGATCATCAGAGGAGTCACAAAGGCAAAAAGCTATATGAATATGATGAATGTGTGAAAAATTTTATTGCTAAGACAAATGTTATTAAACATTACAGAGCACCCAGGTGAGAATCCATATGAATGTAGTAGTGTGGGAAGGTTTTCATCTTCAAATCACAGCACACTATGTATCAGAGAAATCACATTGGAAAGAAACCATATGAATATAATGAATGTGGAAACACATTCAACCCCCAGTGAGTATTAATGCAAAAGATGTGAGAAAGCTGTCTGCCTAAAGTCACAACTCAGTGTGTATCATTA
Source organism: Dipus sagitta (assembly GCA_036346955.1). Lineage (NCBI taxonomy): Eukaryota > Metazoa > Chordata > Mammalia > Rodentia > Dipodidae > Dipus > Dipus sagitta. The sequence continues at coordinate 25,392,476 of CM070791.1, forward strand.
GACTGGTGGAAAGCCAAATGAATATACTAAAAGTGAGAAAACCTTTTTACTGAAGTCATAAGTCATGAGGTATAAGAGAACACACACAGGTGAGAAGTTAGTTTGATAACATAAATTTGAAAAAGCTTTCTTGTAGAAGTCTAACCAAATTTTGTATTTGAGGATTCACATAGAAGCGAGAACAGAAACTATATAGATGGAACTGTAGAAATACATTTATCTCCCAGTTACAGGTTACTGTGCATCAGAAAACTCACACAGATGGAAAAAATATGTAAATGTAATGAATGTGTAAAAGTTATTATCTGTCAGTCATAGACCACTATGTAAACTTGCAGATAATATTCATGAATCTGAAAAAATGCACTTTGTTCTTTAAGTCATACCTTAGTGAATTTCTGAAAACATGCCAATTTTCTTCTTTTTAATTTGGTTGTGGGAAGTATATGAATTGATTTAGGAACTTGTACTTGAATAGCCATGCAGTGATGTAAACAAAGCTTAATGGCCAATTGTGCTGTTTGGAAAAGCTAAAAGCAGAATGAAGTGTGGGAATAAGAAATTTTGACAGTAGTATTTTGTATGATGATTATTTGCTGTGTTCTGACCAGTTCCTGGGAACTTGAATTATGTTGAATTTACATAAAATGAGTCATCTGTTGTCTTGCAGAGGAAATTTTTTTGCATTTCAAAATATAGAAACATCATTTGTTTGAATTGCAACTCTTTAAGAGATTTCTATCATTGAAGATGAGAATACTGATATGTGTTATAAAAGTATGAGTGGTCTGATCAATCTGAAAATAGGAGAGGTAATGACAATGTTAAAAGATATTACTGTTCTCTTTTGGTCAAACAACTTGCAGGAAAGATGGGTCAGGAAGAACACAAACCCTTCAATTGCCACTTTGCAATGAAGGGAAGTTTTAAGTTCTTGTGTAGAAACTCTATGATGACAAAAAATAGAACTGAGAAGATGAAAATTGTTTCACTGTAGCTGCTTAGATTTTGGGGGGAATTGCTGCTAAGGAATGCTGGTCATGCTGGAATAGTTTAATTTCTCCATAAAGCTAGCTCTCATGGCTGGAGGGGTTAAACTTTGAGACCAGGTGTTTCATTTATTTATATATTTATTTATTTGCTCAGGTTCCTTAGGTTAAGCTGTAAGGTTTGAAGTTTGTCCTGTCTGTTTTCCCAATTATATTGCTTCACCATTTCCTTCCTGTACCTTCTTTTTGCAATGGAACTCTTTATTATGTGTTGGAAATAAGTAGCTGTACTTTGAGTTAACAAAGCTCAAAATTAATTGACTTTCTGGCTTCTCAGTTGAGATGTTGGATTTTTAGCAATTTTATATTTGCTAAAGACTACAGAGACTTTTACATCAGATTGAATGCATATGCAATCATAAAATAGTCCTGGATTTATGGGGACCAGGAGCAAAATTGGATGAAAAGTTTCTCCTCTTGCCTCATGTTTCTTTTCAATTCATGCTGACTTGGAACTCATTATTTACTCTAAGGCTGTGATAGTTAAGATGTTGTCAACTTGATCTGTTTAGTAATCCACAGAAATCCCTTTTGGGTGGGTCTCAGAGGTTGCTTCCAGGAAGGATCAACTAAAGGAGGAAGTCCTTCCCCCAGAGGGAGCCCTTCCCCCAGAGTGGGTGGCCCTGCTCAGAGGGAGACTTGACATAAGGAAGCTCTGGGTAAAACCAGTCCCTTCCTTCCTTCCTTCCTTCCACTTGCCAGTGCAGACTGAAGACCAGTGTCAACTGAAGACCCACGTGGATCAAAACCCAGCAGCTCCTCAGGAAGCCTCCAGTATTTCTGGCACCATCTGCAGTGCTGGGTCAGGACTGCTGAGGCATCTGGCCACGTAGACTGAGCAGCTACCATGTTCTATGATTCTTGGGCCTGCAACTGCTATTGGATTACCATAAGCTAATCCAATAAATTCCCTTTTTAAAATAATTCATTCTAGCAGTTCTGTTCCTCTAGACAACCCTGACTAATACAAAGGCCAACCCCCAACTCACAGTGATCCATCTGTCTCTGCTTTCTGAGTGTGGAATTAAAAGCATGTGCCAATATGCCAAGCTGTTATTCAATTTTTAATGTATGTAATTGATATAAGACATAATGAATTTAAGAATAATATCATTTGATTATCAAAATATTTTAAAGGAATTGGGTGATGGTTAATTGGGTAAAATGCATACCATTCAAGCATGAGTGAATGACTTTGGATCCCTAGTACCCATGTAAAACTGCTAGTTGCAGGGTTGGCAAAATTACTCAGTGATTAATGCATTGCCTGCAAAGCCCAGTGACCAATGTTTAATTTCCCAGTGCCTACATGAAGACATAAAGAGAGTGTTATATTCATTTTGAGTTCATTTTCAGCACATAAAGACCCTGGAATTTATTCTCTCTCTCTCTCTCTCTCTCTCTCTCTCTCTCTCTCTCCTTACAAATCAAAAATAAATGTAGGATATATTTTACAATACTGCTTGTGTTTGTCCATCTGTGTAATTTCAGCACAAGGAATCCCAGATCTGATTATTTACATTGTTTTGCTGAATTGATTATCTCTGACTTCAAGGCAAGACTTGGTATAGATATATCTAGCCACCCAATGTCTAAAACAGAGATTTTGCTAATAATTTAAACATGTCTATAACAAGCAGTAAAATTTTATGGCCATTCTCTTAAACATAGAAGCAAAAGTTTTAAACAAAATCCTTGCAAACAGATGCAAAAATACATCCAAAATATCACTTATGATAGCAGTATGGCTAGATTCTACACTTATAGGGGTGGTTCATAAGTGTGATAGTTTGAAACAATGTGCCTGTTGCAGTCAGGTGTGCCTTGCTGGCAGAAATTACCTCCCCAAAGCTATAATACCCATAAACTCACCTCCAACAATACACTGCTTCCAGGAGGCATTAATTTCCAAATATTTGCTGGGAACCTAGCATTCAGAACATGGAAGTTTGTGGGGGGGACACCTGAATCAAACCGCTACATTCTGCCCATAGCCCACATAAACTGATAACCAAACATAATATAAAATATAATGCATTCAGTCCAACTTTAAAAGTCCCTTAGCTGGGCGTGGTGGCGCACGCCTTTAATCCCAGCACTCGGGAGGCAGAGGTAGGAGGATCGCCATGAGTTCAAGGCCACCCTGAGACTACCTAGTGAATTCCAGGTCAGCCTGGGCTAGAGTGAGACCCTACCTTGAAAAACCAAAAAAATAAAAAAAATAAAATAAATAAAATAAAAGTCCCCACAACTTTATCAATTCTAATGATGTTCAAACATGCCCATAGTCCAAGATCTAACAGAGCTGTAATTACAAAAAAAGAAAGAAAAACAGACAGACAGAAACATGGAAAAGGACCCTCCAAAAGCATAATGTCACAGAACAAGCACTCACACTGCAAAAGATGGCATTGAGCTTCACAAAAAATAATTCAACCAATACAAGATTTAAATATGCTGAACATCAACCTCAGTAGCTCCAGGTTGAACAACTCTAGTCTGTGACAAATCTCTAAATCTGATAATCCTACTCAGCAACAAGTCTCTGGAGTTCCAGTTCTGCCCCTCCAGCTATGCTACTCACAGTCCTTAATCTATGGCTAGCAGCTCTCCTTAGCACAACATCTTGTAATCCAAGCATCTCCAGTGGCTGTCCACTGCAAACCATGGTCCTTGCTCACAGCTCCATTGGGTCTCCATGCAGACATCCAATAAGCCTGCTTCACACAGGCAAAGGCTTTTCCAAAACAAGACCACATTGCAAAGTCAATGACCCTGCCTTTCCTGCATTTCTCATGTTCCACAATACCAGGTGAGGTGCCAGTTTGTTAATCAGGAGAATGATAAAGCAGACTTTGAAGAACAGGATAATCCTTAAGCATGTAGGCCCCTTCAAAAGAGTCTACATTCTTTCTGTTTCCCAATGCAGTCAGCTAATCCAATCTGAAAGATTGTAATCTCTCATATACTTGCAGCTGAATGGGCAGAAGTTTCAGCCTAAAGATTTCATATTTCCATGCCATATCCCTCTGCTCAGAGAAGTCCATTTCTGTGTAAAGCAACACTGTTCAAGTTATTAGGACATGGGCATAACAGCAAGCCTCCCACACAAAATATGTCTAGCCCAGTCCAGGCAAAGCTTTTTCTCACTGTCACAAGCCAAACCTCATAGCCCTTAGTTCTTACTGCATTCATGTATTTCAACTCTTACCAGAATAGTCCATCAAACTGTAGGCCAAGGTTTCAAATCATTCCACATTCCTCTTGAAAACCGGCTCCTAAAGCCAAAGCCACACAGTCTAGCAGCAATGCCACTCTCAGTATGAACTTTACTGTTGCAGTCATGTTCACATTGCTGACAGAAATCACCCAACCATGAACAGCTGTGGGGAAAAAAGTTTTATTTTGGCTTACAGACTCAAGGGGAAGCTCCATGATGGCAGGTGTTGCAGTCCAGCTCACATTGGTGGAAGAAATCACCTGACCAAGAGCAGTTTTGGGGGAAAAGGGTTTGTTTCAACTTACAGGCTTGAGGGCAATCTCCATGATGGCAGGGGAAAATGATGGCATGAGCAGAGGGTGGACATCATCCCCTGTCCAACATAATGTGGAAAACCAGAACAGGGGAATGTACCCAACACTGGCACAGGGAAGCTGGCTTTAACACCCATGAGCCCATACCCCACAATACACTGCTTTCAGGAGGCTTTAATTTCCAATTGACTTTGGCTGGGCAATCTAGCATTCAGAACACCTAAGTTTATGTGGGACAACTTAATCAAACTAACACAACAGGGCAAAAACAATGGCATGAGCAGTGTGTGGACATTACCTCTTGGCCAACATCAGGTGTACCACAGGAACAGAAGAGTGCACCAAACACTGGGAAGTGGAAACTGGCTATAATACCCCAAACCCTGCCCCTAAAAATACACCGTAAGCATCTGGAGTTTGGTTGTAGTGGCTGCAGCCCTCATGTGCCAAATTGCTCTCTCTTTCTCTCACTTCCTCTCTCTAACTAAATTTTGAAAAGGGTGGAAGTTGCTTTAAAAATATGGAGGTGAGAAATTTAAGATTTAAAGTTGAAAAAATTCAAGCAAATATGTAATTACTGGTAATGAAATTAGTTGCTGAAGCTACTCAAATAAGGCTGTGTCCTACACACCTGGTATTGGTTTGTGAAGCATGAAAAATACATGGGGTGAGTCAAAATGTTCATGTTTCCAGGAGCTTCTGCTGAGACATGTCATATTGACAGGGTGTGATGACCCTAATGAGGAGGTTCATGAATACATTGGGAGATGGATCATGGTTTGCATCGAGACCTGATGGCATTTTAGATATATCAGGACCATGCAAAGACTACGATGGAGTGCTCTTGGGTCAGGATGGAAGTTTCCCTAGCTATTCAACAAAGCCTGGGGTGAGGAATTGGCAATTTCATAGACTGTCAGTCACTGTTTATGATATCAAACTTGAGCTGCAGATGTTTGATGTTTTCTTGATGGTTATTGAGTTTACATTGGTCCAGATTCTCCTTGTTCTGCCTTATAAGAGTTCTAATTATTGCTTCTAACAGTTCCCATTTTACTTCTAACTGTTGGTTCTAACACTGAGTCATCTGTCCAACCCAAGTTCTGATTGTTATGCTTATGAGCCATAAAAATAAGTTCCATAATCAAAAACTATTTTCAAAAGGAAGAAGAATGGGATGTCTTTGTAAAATAACATTTATGATGGCATACATGTCATCCAACTGGGTCTGGTGAGGCTATGTGAAATGTAACAGGGTAAATAGTTTTTCACAACAGAAGAGTGAAAAATCAAGCTATGTAAACTTCTTGTCCTGTTTCTTGAGAAAATTCTTTGCATTCAATGATTGCTAGGCCCCATCTTTAAGAAAAAGATGATAATGTCTCCCTAGACCTTATCTGGAGCACAATGATAGTCACGTCTCCCCAAGCATCATCTGTAACACAATGATGATCATATGTCCCTAACCAACATCTGTAACAGAATGATGATCATGTCACCCCAGGCCTCATCTGTAATGCAATGATGATCATATCTCCCTAACCAACATCTGCAACACAATGATGATCATATCTCCCTAACCATCATCTATAACACAATGATGATCATGTCCCCCCAGGCCTCGTCAGTGAAAAAATGATGAGCAAGTCTCCCCAGGCCTCATCTGTAACAAAATAATAATCACGTCTCTCCAGGTCTTATCCCTAACACAATGATAATCAAATATCCCCAGGCCCCATTTGTTACACAATGATGATCATGTCTTCACAGGTCTCATTTTTAATACAATAATGAACAAGTCTCCCCAGGCCTCATCTGTAATACAGTGGTGATCATGTCTCTCCAGGATTCCTTTGTAACACAATGATGATCCAGTTGTCTCCTCAGGCCTCATCTCTAACACAATGATGATCATTTCTCACCAGGCCTCATCTGTAACACAATGGTTTAAAGCTGGGCTCATCTACATAGTGAGTTTCAGACCAGCCTAGAGTACATTCGTAATTCTACCTCAAAAAGGTACAAAAATAGTGTTTATACAATTTACAGGCTTCTGTGCCTCCTATATGAAAAGAGAAAGAGCAATAAGAGGAAAGAAGTGGGTGGTAAAGACGTAGAGTTTGCAGGAGGAATCTGGAACTGGTTCCATGAAGCACAGGCCATAGGAATTGAGACAAATAAGAATACAGACAGGAAGGAAGAGAGACTATGAGCTTGAAAGAAATGAAAAGCAGGACAAAAACAGGTAGTAGGGGCAGAAATGTTGAAGAAAGTGCACCATATCAAATCAACACACATAGGCTCAGATCAGGATACAGGACAGGGAATTTAGTGACTAAATTAATGGACTAGGTATGATTCTAAGGCTGGAACAGGATATGACTCAAAAAGAAAACTTGTTCAAGACCAGATTGTTTAGGGTTCTGTTTTTTTTTTTTTTGTTGTTGTTGTTGTTTTTGTTTTTGTTTTTGTTTAAAGCCAGGTGTGGTGGTGCACACCTTTTATTTTTCTCAATTTTTATTAAAATTTTTCATGATTATAAAAATATACCCTCCTCCCCCACTTTTCCCTTTGAAATTCCATTCTGCATCATATCCCCTCCCCATCTCAATCACTCTCTCTTTTATTCTAATGTCATGATCTCTTCCTCCTCTTATGATGGTCTTGTTTAGGTAGTGTCAGCACTGTGAGGTCATGGATATCCAGGCCATTTTGTGTCTGGAGGAAGGATGTTGTAAGGAGTCCTACCCTTCCTTTGGCTCATACATTCTTTCTGCCACCTCTTCCGCATTAGTTCCTGAGCCTTGGAAGTTGTGATCGAGATGTTACTCAGTACTCCAGTCACTTCTTTCCAGCACTATGTTACCTTCTGAGTCATCCCAAGGTCACTGCCATCTGAAAAGAGAAGATTCTCTACCCAAAGTTAAAGTAGCATTAATATAAGGGTCTGAATATTAAGAGAAGTGCTTACTGGGCAGTTTGATAAGCATAGTATATACATTTTTCCAGACATCAGCAGATGTTACACCCCTAGGGCTCATGACTACCCCTGTTTTAAGTTTTCAGTATCAGGGATGTATTGCTCCCATGGAGCGGGCCTCCAGTTCAATTGGAGGGCAGTTGGTTTCCACCATGACAGATGTGATGTGCCACTATTGCACCCGTTGGCTCATTTGGCCTGGCTGGCCCATTATAAGGCTTGCAGTGTCCACTGTTGAGTAACTTCACTGGTGTTATCTCTTTCTCCCATTGAACTACATGTAGAATGGCTTCTTCCAGCTTTCTGTCAGCTGGTATACATGGAGGAGGTTATCAGCTCAGTTCCAGCAGGATTTCTCAGTGGCCTTGCAGTCCAATTATGTGGAGTCTTCAGCAATAAGGGTTCTGTTTTGTTTCTATTGACTCTATAAACAAATATGATGCCTGTTTTCAATGTGGACATTTTGCGAATATAGCTTAGAAACCATTGCTAGAGCAGTGTAATGGGTAATGGTTCACATCTGTAATTCCACTTCTTTTTTTTTTTCTTTGAGATAGGGTCTCACTCTAGTCCAGGCTGACCTGGAATTCATTACGTAGTGTCAGGGTGGCCTCGAACCCATGGCAATCCTCCTACCGATACCTCCCAAGTGCTGCTGGGATTAAAGGTGTGTGCCACCACGCCTGGCTGTAATCCCACTTCTTACAAGGCATGAGGAGCAGGACTGCCACTACCTGAAGGCCAAGCTAGGGTGAAAAATAAGACAGTACTTGAAGGATTAATGACTTTTCCTGAAAACCAGAGGGAACTAAAGGGGTGATGACTGTCCCAAAGACTAGAAAGCCTTGAGGAAACATCAAAAGCAATCAGTCCCAGACAACCCTTACAATTCTCCTAACTGATGTGCTTCCTTTAACTCAGAAGACCTTGAAGGAACAGAAACCATCTGAAATACTTTCCCTTAGACAATTCTGCTTAAAATGCTTGTGCTGAGCAAGGATACAATATCTATAAGTTCTTTTTCTACTTCCCTTGGACCTGCACCTGGTCCAGTCTGTTTTCCTCAGGATCCTCCTTATAAACTTACACTGTAGTGCAGTTCAGTGCTTCAGCCTCCATCCTTCAGGAAGGTTGTAGCTCCTCACTGTTCTTCAATAAACAGTCTCAGTCTGTTGTGATCAAGTCCAGTATTTTCCTTTGCTTTTCTCTTTCACTTTCCTTATATTTCTGGTGCTGAGGCTCAGATTGGAGCACTCATGGCTTTGCGGTTACATGTCCTCCCCTCCTCTATCCATCTCCTCCTTTCTACCTCCCTACCATGTTTCACTTCCTTGGGAAAATAGAAGATTGCCATACTCTACTCACTATTCTGGACTAAACAGTCACCAGTTGGGACCTGAGACCTCCATTCTTTTGTGGCCGCAGTCTACATAAGAGGCACAAGTTCTTTTCAACCTCATGGTTCAAGGGGCTTTATTCATGTTCTGTGTAAACCCAACTTGATACCTGGCAGTTTCTTTCTTTTCTTTTACCTCACATACTGACCCCTAGATTGCATGAGCTTTGCAGCTCATTTGTGGAGAATGAGGAATTCTGACCAGGGCTACACCTTAATGAATGTCCAAAATACCTCTCTGAGCTCAGCTGAGTCTACAAAAGCCCTATGGGTGATCCCCCAGGTCATAGTTACCTCTTTCTCCCTCCTATCTCCCCCAAACTTTTGAACTCTAAACAGGAGACCACTCACTGTGTGGTGATCTTCATCCACATCCTCATCAATTTACAACCTTCTGTACAAGGTATTCACTCTTGGACTGCAGTGGAGGTCCCCCATCTCAGACCTTAGAAACTGCAGGAGTTTCTCACTTTTCAGTCTGTGGATAATGTGAGGCATGGGAAACCCTCTACGTTTAGTTCTAATGGACACCCCAAATATTATGAATGTGGGACACTTCCTCCTAATTCTTGATATTTGTTGCCCTCCCTAAGCTTCAGAAATTTCCCTGGTGACATCATCCACTCCAGTTAGTCCTTGTCCTCCAAAATGGGCTCTAAGTTACCTATTCCAAAGACACCCAATTGGCATGTCTCAAAACTAATTTAGAGGAAGTCAGATTATCTGAGGCAATCACAGTATATAAACCTTAACCATTATATGACTAGAAAACTCAGTGCCTGACACACAGCTAGATAAAATAAATAAAGACAAATACCAAGGAAAATTCTGTAACCCCAGACCACTTACATATGGCTCATGGCCACAGAAGAAAAAAACAATCATCTTTAAATTTAAAATACTGGGTGTTGCTTTCTTATAATTTAAGTCCTCCCCAATTTAAAAGATAACTAAAATCTTAAAAATGGACATCCCTCCATGTTTTCTGTTGTACTGTTTAATGCTGGCCAACAATGCTATGTGATGTGTTCTATGTTTCATGTAGTCTCTCTTTATGTATGACTAAATTCATGTCTATTAATCCTTTCAATGTTTATTTTAATTGAATGTTCTGATGCCTATGTATTTTAAATGATATTAAATTATTAAAATCAGGTTTATGATATATTTCTCATCTTAAATTCTAAGGTTAACCTATCGATGAATTGTAAAACATGCTGTTTCACAAAATTAGACATTTGATGCACCAACTGAGTGCTTCATTTTTGCATCATGGAACAGAAACATTAAAATGATGAGTGTTAAATAGTATATTCACAGATGTGATTTGTTTATTTTTTTGTTGTTGTTGTTTGTTTGTCTTTCGAGGTAGGGTCGCATTCTAGCCCAGGCTGACCTATAATTCACTATAGATTTTCAGGGTGGCCTTGAACTCATGGAGATCATCCTACCACTGCCTCCCGAGTGCTGGGATTAAAGGCTTGTTCCACCATGCCTGGCTTGTGATTTGTTGTATACAATTAGGAGATTATGAAAAGTTGTGCTTAAGACTGAATTGAATAGACAACTAAGTGAGAAATATAATCGGCCCTTTGAATATATTCTTGGTAATAACAATAAAGAATGTCTCAAAGTCAAAAGAAAGTTCTAAAGTTTTCTGCTAAGGATGTTTCTCTACAGATTTTCAAAATTAGAATGATTAACTTTGTGACGCTGAACTACTTGCTTCTCTGTCAATTAGTAATAAGATAAGTTAATTGAGTGACATTTCTCTTAATTATCCTAAAAATAATTAAAACTTTTTAAGACAAGATGAGATTGTTGAAGGATAATATAGAAAGAGATTTCCAGGGCTGGAGAGATGGCTTTGTGGTTAAGGCACTTAACTGCAAAGCCTAAGGACCCATGTTCATTTTTCCATATCCCACGTAAACCAGTTGCAGAAACATGAGGAAAGTGCAAGGTCATACATGACATAGGTGGCACAAGCATCTTGAGTTCAATTGCAGTGGCTGAGGCCCTGGCAATGCCAATTCTCTACCCTCCCCCCCTCTCTCTCTAAATTAAAAAAAATAAAATTTAAAAAATGGAAGAGATTTTCAATAATAGACACACAGAACTTTATTAAGAAAGATGTTTAACTGGTCAATGAAATCATAAATGATGTAAGGATATAAACAATGAGATTAAAAAGAAAAGATCATCTTTAGGCAGAGCCAAAAGTGACAAGGCACAGACAACCTAGACACTTCTGATTATACCTTTTCCTCATGGTCTCAGATGGTTTCCAGGAACTGTTAGATGAAAGGGACAGATCAAGGGAAATATGCTAAATATTGGGGAAACAAGGTGTTAAGAGAAAGGACATGGTTAAGATAAAACACTATTCTGAAGTGTGTTGTTCATATGGTATGAAAATTGATATAAAAAGTTTGTGGGACTTAAACTAAGAAAGGTTTGAGTTGCCTCTGGTAAAATGGGTTAACTTAAAAGTTTTAATTCTCCATATTTTTATCACCTGAATTGTTAATATAATTCAGACCTAATTAGACTCTTAGTAATAAGTTGATAAGTTTATTCATATTATCATTTCTCAAATCAAGGTTAAAATTGATGTATAACTATATTTCCTAGTTTTAAGCTCCGGCTACTGAAATAAAAGCTGTTTACCAAAATCAAGATTCATTTTAATAAGCTTTCATTTGCTTATCTAAATGTTATTTATGTAACATAAAACTCAAAAATATGAAATTAATATAACTGACTTTCTGGATATTCAGCAAAAAAAAAAAAAAAAAGAAAGAAAGAAAGAAAGAAAGAAAGAAAGAAAAATGGGCCTAGGGGCCTTCTATCCCAAGGAAATTGGAAAGCAGACCATCACAATCCAGTCTACTTATAATTAACTGTAGGGACAGAAAACCATAAAGGCAAAAGTTAGGGGGAAAAGTTGTTAAAATTGTATTTAAAAGATATTTAAAGCTCAAACAAAAAAATGACATACGTATATTTTTATTATTTTTTTATTTCACAGGTCAAAGTTCAGGTTCTCTTGAATATGATTCTGCTCTTAATAATGTTTGTGTAATGTTCACAGAATAGTTTACACATAAATCTTTATGTTAAATGAGATACTTAAAGCTTATAATGGACTTATATCAAGATGGTAAGTATACATGTTTTCCAATAGGTATTCATTCTATTTGTTAGAACATGTGCTTCCCTATTTATAGCAATAGATTTCTTACATATTCTACTTTTACATATTTTCCCATTAGTTGTCAATTTGGTTGATAAAATTTTGTTTTACTACACAACAATTTTCATTAATTATATAAAATTTTAATGCACTTATAAACAACTGATGATACATTAAAAGTAATCAAATTTTCTAGCTCTTTATAGCTTGACATACTTTCATTAGTTCTTCTAAAGTTATGACCTCTTTGATCTCTATACCAAGTAAGTAAAAATCAAAGCCTCTATATTAGAGCCTTATAAAAAAAACTTTTAAACTTGATATCTGAACTTCAAAATTAATGTCCAAAATTCTGTATTGTTTAACATTAAAAAATTTCAAACTATTTCAAATATTGTGTCAATACTAATCTGGTATACTTCCTACCTTATCTAAACTAAGTTTTTAAATTTCCAAAAATTCCAATTAACTTCCCACTCAAGTTAACAATTTCTTCTTCCTTACCTATCACCTATATTATTTTCACCTTAAATATAATATTTGTGTCCTTATAAATGTCATGTCACATACAAGAAAATTGACACATAGATAATAACTACATCATAATGGCTAATAGATTTCACATGATATAGGAGTTTCTTTCCTAGTGGCTCTGATAAGTATCACACTCCTGAAGAGCTATCTTCTTACCTCTTCCTAAGATACATGTGAGATAATAGCCTACTAGGTACACAAATGACAAAGTGAAGTTTGGTAAATGGAAAACCAAAAGCTGAGACTATCAAAAGCCACACCTGTGTGACTAAAACTTCAACAATGGACTACAATGATCATGGAGAAGAAAATATTACCAGTCCAGAACTAATAATATTTTGGGCTATATTAGCCTTTTAAATAGCAAATAGTATTATTCTTCTGCATGTGACCTGGCATCTGTCTGTGAAGAACTAAGATGTGTATTACTATAAATTAATAAATCTCACAGCTTTACTCTTTCAAGTTAATCCTAGCCTGTATCTGACATGTACTATATTCTGCTGATTATGACAATACTCACCCTCTCTTTTTGTCCTTACAGACTCAGATTTCTCATTTTCTCCAAGACAGAATACATACCTTCACCTCATAGCAAATCACTGAATTCTTCATGATCACTACATATCAGCCCCGGGACATCCTTTAACATAGATACTGACTGATGAACTCAGTGTTGAGAAAGAATGCTTTAATGCTTCCTATAAGTATGCTTACTGCTTGTGATGCATCTACATGAACTGAAAGAGCTACCTAGCAGGACTGATATCTGTTCTATGGTAATGTTCAGAGAGATGTGAATGACCACAACATCATTTTGTGACATGCTTCCCCAAATGCCTCACCTGACAAATTGACAATAATACACTTCTATTATGTATAACAAGGTCAACCCCAGTGTGGCAAGTGAAGTTTGATTTGCCTGGAAGTTTATAAATTGCATGCACCGTTCTTCTAGAGCTAAAACAAGGGATGGTGGCCTTCCTGGTTCTTATACAAATCCTCAAGACTTCTAGCATATACTTACAAGATTCTGAGTCTGTGGAGGACTCAAATACTACTGTTGAAGTTATAGGGTCTCATCACTGGGAACTTATAAGTAGAAGTATATACCCAAGAAGACATGAAAGCTGTGGGGAGAGAAGTTCTAGAGTCCCCTTATCCATTCCCTTCTGAGGTTCAACATTAACAACATCTTATAGAATGACAGGGATAACCATTATGCAGGTGTGCTAAGTACAAATACAATACTCACCCCCCCCCCTCAGGAGCATGCTGCCATAAATAGGAGAGCCTGGATGACTGTTGAAGTGGACAGTTCACTCTGGCTGGAGCCCTTTAGCATTTACTCCCTTAAAGAAAAAGGCATGCTGGACTTCCGGTCAAGATGGCGGCCTAGGAACCACGCCAAAGCAGCCTAGGGGAGAAAAAGCCAAAGAAAACCCAGCAAAATACACACCTTTACTAAAAAGGGAGGTGTAAAAGAGATTAAATGGCAGCAGAGAAAGAAGCAGCTCCGGCAGCTGCGGCTCAGGCTCCACCAGTGTAAGCAGTAGTGGAAGCCGTGACTCCACTTTCAACAGCAACATCAGTGGCTCCGGCACTGGCTACAGCGGCAGCAGTGGCAGATCCAACAGCGGCAGCAGCGGCGGATCCAGCAGCGGCAGCTCCAGCGTCAGCAGCGGTAGATCCAGCAGCGGCAGCTTCAGCAGCACCAGCAGCAGGGGTGCCGATCTCCAGGGCCACAGTGTCCAGGCTTGGTTTGCCCCGCAGGAAAAGCCTGTGCCCAGTTCCATAAAACAGAACAGCAGTGCAGTGACCTAGCCAGCAACTTGACTGAGACCAAAAGCATACAAAAATGTAACTGGGATTGAACCAGGGAAGGGTCTCACTTGGTCACAAGCTGACTTGGATCCCTCAACAGACCAGAAATCTTAACCTCTTTGTTCATAGAGGATCTGGTTCTTATAATACCTACTCTTGCATAAATACTCAGTGCTGTTTTTGACTGAATGTGTACAGTGTTTAGTTAAATTTTAGAATCTACCTGTATTTTTTCCACTCAGCCTACTTGAATACTCCCATAGCAGGCAAACTCAACCCCTAGAAACACTTGTCTAGATACTCTGAGGGTGTTAAGAGCCTCACCTAACATCTTCATCTCCTACATTGAAGACATACAACATCAGATCAATTGCTACAGCTAAGAATACCCAGCTAACTGGAAAATCTAAGCAGTAACTTAATCCAAGATGCAAAAATATATACATTATAACACAAGAAACACCAAAAACCAAGGCAATATAAATCCACCAAAAAGTATCAATGCATCAGAAATGACCTCCAGTGAGAATGAGTTAGAGAAAATGCTTGAGAAAGATTTCAAAAGAATGATTGTAAATATGCTCAAAAAAGTCAAAGAAGAAATCAAAGGAATCAAAGAGGAAACCAAGGGAATCAAAGAGGAAACCAAAGGAATCAAAGAAGACACAGGACACCAATTTAACAAAATAAAGAAGTCAATACAAGACATAAATAAGGAAATAGAAATAATAAAGAAAAACCAGTCAGAATTACTAGCAATGAAGAACACAGTTAATGAAATAAAAAACTCTGTAGAAAATCTCACCAGTAGAATGGATGAAGGAGAGGACAGAATATCTAAGCTAGAAGACCAGGTGGCAGATCTAATACAGTCCGACAAAGAGAAAGACAAACTAATAGAAAAGTATGAATGGGAATTTCAAGATATTCGGGACACTATGAAAAGATCAAACATAAGAATTCAGGGCATAGTAGAAGGAGAAGAATTTCACTCCAAAGGCTTAGTAGGCATCTTCAACAAAATCATAGAAGAAAACTTCCCCCAAATTGGGAAAGGGGTGCCAATGCAGATACAGGAATGCTTTTGAACCCCAGCCAGACAAAACCTGTTAAGAACCTCTCCTTGCCATATTATAATCAAACTACCAAACACACAATCCAAAGAAAAAATACTGAAAGCAGTTAGAGAGAAAAATCAAGTTACCTACAAAGGCAAGACTATCAGGATTACAGCAGATTATGCAACACAAACTTTCAAAGCCAGAAGGGCTTGCAGTGATGTATTACAAATTCTGAAAGATAACAACGGTCAACCAAGGTTACTTTAGAATGCAAAAACATCCATTCAAAGAGACAGAGAAATAAGGACATTCCATGACAAAAGCAGGCTAAAGGAGTATTTGAAGACCAAAGCAGCTCTACACAAAATACTTGAAAGAATCCTCCATGCCGAAGAGAAGGAAAAGCACACATATAAGGAACCTGGAAAACAACAAGCAAAACTCAAATACTAGTTAACACAAGAGAGCAAAGGTAGAACCGGAACCACAGAAAAAAATGGCAAACATAATTACACACCTTTCAATAATATCTCTTAATATCAACAGCCTCAATGCCGCAACCAAAAGATGTAGGTTTGCAGACTGGGTTAAAAAGCAAGATCCTTCAATTTGTTGTCTCCAAGAAACTCACCTTTCTACAAAGGATGGACATTATCTTAGGGTGAAAGGTTGGAAAATGGTATTTCAAGCAAATGGACCTAGAAAACAAGCAAGGGTTGCTATCCTAATATCTGACAAGGCAGACTTCGGTCCAACGTTAGTCAAGAAAGATAAGGAAGGTCACTTTATATTGATTAAGGGCACACTCCAACAGGAGGACATTACAATCCTAAACATATATGCACCTAACATGAGGGCTACCAAATTCATCAAACACTATTAGAACTAAGGTCAGAGATAACACCAAACACAGTGGTAGTGGGTGACTTTCACACCCCACTCTCATCAATTGACAGGTCATCCAGGGAAAAAATAAACAGAAGGCATCTGGACTAAATGAGGTCATAGAAGGAATGGACCAAACAGATATATACAGGACATTTCATCCAAATGCTGCAGAATATACATTCTTTTCAGGAGCACATGGAACATTCTCTAAAATAGACCATATATTAGGACACAAAGCAAATCTTAACAAATTCACGAAAACTGAAATAATTCCTTGCATTCTATCTGACCACAATGGAATCAAACTACAAATCAATAGTAAGAAAGGCTATAGAGCATACACAAAATCATGGAAAATAAACAATACACTACTAAATGATGAATGGGTCAATGAAAAAATCAAGAAGGAAATCAAAAAATTTATAGAGTCAAACAATAATGAGAACACAACATACCAAAATCTCTGGGACACAATGAAGGCAGTTCTAAGAGGTAAATTTATAGCTTTAAGTGCCTATATTAAGAAATTAGAAAGGTCGCAATAAACAACCTAATGCTTCACCTTAAAGCCTTGGAAAAAGAAGAACAAGGCAAACCAAAAATCAGTAGACGGGAAGAAATAATAAAGATTAGGGCAGAAATTAATGAAATAGAAACAACAACAACAAAAAAAACCCAATCCAAAGAATTAATGAAACAAAGATTTGGTTCTTTGAAAGGATAAACAAGATTGATAAACACTTTGCAAATCTGACCAAAAGAAAGAGAGAAGAGACACAAATTAATAAAATTAGAGATGAAAAAGGTAACATCACAACAGATGCCAGAGAAATTCAAAAAATCATAGAGACATATTATAAAAGCATATACTCCACAAAGAATGAAAATCTGAAAGAAATGGATGATTTCCTTGATTTATATGACCTACCTAAATTAAATCAAGATGAGATTAATCACTTGAATGGACATATAACAAGCATGGAGAGCCGAACAGTTATCAAAAATCTCCCAACTAAAAAAAGCCTAAGCCCAGATGGATTCACTGCTGAATTTTACTAGACCTGCAAGAAAGAGCTAACATCATTGCTTCTTAAGCTTTTCCATAAAATAGAAAAGGAAGGAATCCTACCAAATTCCTTCTATGAAGCCAGCATCACCCTGATACAAAAACCAGGCAAAGACAGAACAAAAAAAGAAAGTTACAGACCAATCTCCCTCATGAACATAGATGCTAAAATTCTCAACAAAATATTGGCAAACAGAATACAAGAATATATCAGAAAGATCATTCACCCGGACCAAGTAGGCTTTATCCCAGAGATGCAGGGATGGTTCAGCATATGCAAATCGATAAATGTAATACATTATGTAAATGGATTGAAGGACAAAAATCACATGATCATCTCATTAGACGCAGAGAAAGAATTCGACATAATCCAACACCCCTTCATGACAAAAGTCCTACAAAGACTGGGAATCGAAGGAACATATATCAATTGTTAAAGGATTATCCTGTTGAAGGATGTTCCAGCTCCTCTGAATGGGGGAAATAGCTAAGATTCTCTGCAGGTGAGACTCAACCCAGTGTAGGCTCAAAGTAGAATGTATGCTCAAGAGGAGGGCCTGAAGGAAGAAAGCTGAAGGAGTTTCTTGGTCCTGGAAGTCCAGCTTCATTTCAGCCTGGATAAAAAATTTGTCAGTATCACCCACTTGGCATTGGTGAAGTAGTATAGATACAGGAAATTTGGGGTCATGGAGTACACTCATGGTTCTGGGAACTTTTAGGTCAGGTGTTTTGTCCCAACAACAAGAAAACAACTGCTAAAGAAATTTTTAAACACAGATGGAAAAAGCTAAGTCTACCTTTTTTTTGTTGTTTGTTTGTTTGTTTTGTTTTTGCAATGTAAAATTCAATTTACTGCTTTGGAAAGTGGCAATAAGAGTATATAGTCTCATAACAGCTTTCCAAAGCCCTTTCAGCACCCTCTTCTGTGTTGTTCCTGAGCCTTGCATTAGGTGGTATTGTGGTCTAATTTAGTGTTGAGATCTCAGCAGTCACTTTTTCTTTTTAAAATATTTTTGTTTTTTTTAATTTATTTAAGAGATATAAAGGAATACAGAGACAAAGAGAAAGAATGGACACACCTGGGCCTCCAGCTGCTGTAAGCAAATTCCAGATGCAAACACTACCTTGTACATCTGGCTTATGTGGGTTCTGGGCACTTGAACCTGGGTCTGTTATCTTTATAGGTAAACACTTTAACCTCTAAGCCATCTCTCCATCCCAGCAGTGACTTTTTTCTTAGAACTTTCATGACTTTTGAGCACCTCAATAGTCACCACCATCTGAAAAAGAATTTATCTGAACCTAGTTTAGAGCAGCACAAACCTATGGGCAAAGATAAATCTTTAGAAAGAAATTTGATGGGTACAACATAATCATTTAGCCAAATCACCCCAATAGCTTCTCTCAGGGACTATGTCTTTGCAAATCATAAACTTTTGAAATATTTATTTATTTGAGGAAGAGAAAGGCAGACAGACAGACACATGCACTCACACAGACACACACACACACACAGAGAGAGAGAGAGAGAGAGAAAGAGAGAGAGAATGAGAATGAGCATCCCAGGGCCTCTAGCCAATGCAAACAAACTCCAGATGCATGAGCCACCTAGTGAATCTGGATTGCATTGGTACTGGGGAATCAATCCTGAATCTTTAAGCTGCACATGCAAGTGCCTTAGCTGTTAAGCCATATCTCCAGCCCCAAATCATAGATTTTTAAATAGGTTTTATTATCAGACATAGATTCATTCTCATGTAGTAAACCTCAAGTGGAGTCATAGTGCAATCAGTAACAACTGTCTCCAGACCACAAAGTCATTTTAATTTGCATTCCCTGATGACTAAAATGTGCAATACCTTTTGAAATATTTATTGGCCATTTGTATTTCTTCTTTTGAGAACTCTCTATTCAGTTCCCTATCCCACTTATGTTCATTGCTTGATTCTGTATTGCTTTGCTTTGGTTTCTTTACATATCATAGTCAAATTTTTAATAGGTAGACAGTTTCTTCGATTAGGTATATTGCCTATTTTTTGTATTTTTAAATTTTTCATTGAAAATTTCCATACAAGTAGACAGTATGGTCACAGATTCCTCTCACAACCATTTCTTTTCACCTTTCCAACTATCCCTTACACTGAATTTATTTTCCTTTCCAACAAGTCTCTCTGCTATTTTAATGTAATGATTTTTTCCTCTTATTATGAAGGTCTTATTAGGTAGCATCAACCTCTGTGAGGCCATGAATATTATCACCACTTTCATCCTGGAAGGCAGCATAGAAGCAGTTGGCTCTTAAATTCCTTCTGCCATATTTTCTGCAGTAGTCCCTGAGCCTTGGAGGGTGAGGTAGAGATGTTTCATTTAGTACTGAAGTCCCCAATGTCAATTCTTCTCATCATGATGGTAAGATTTGAGTCATCCCAGTGGTCAGTACCCTGTGAAAAGAAGAGTGTCTCTAACCAAAAGTGAGAGTAGCACTAACATGTGATCGTAAAGGTACATATCTAGATGGCATATCAGTGGGTAAAATATATCCATTTAACCTGATAATAGTAGTAATTTTCCCTCAAGGGTTTGTGTCCTGCCCAGCAATGGATTTTTATTAAGTTTTCAGTACTAGCCATGAATTTTTTTCCCTTGGAACAATCTTCAAGTCCAATCAGAGAGCAGTTGGTTTCACCCATAACAGATATGCCACCATTGCACCAGTTGTATATTTGGCCTGGCTGACCAGCCATCAATCTTGTACAGTCCACTGTTGGATAAGACCATCCATGACTTCTCCCAAAAAGAGGTGCCTAGCTCTTTCCAGCAGCCTGACAGCTAGTCAACAGAGAAAAGTCTTTCAGGTCAGCTGCAACAGCTGCATTTGTCAGTTACCTGCAGCACAGGCTTATGGAGCCTTCAGCAGTGGGATGTTGCCATCTAATTCTGGTGGGCAACCACAAACCTTGGCCATAGCCTGCAGTATTTGGGGGGCATCTGGCGCCTCCCTGGCCAAAAACTCACTAGAAATTATCCAGCCCCTGGTACTGAAACTTTTCTAATAATAATCAATTGCTTTAAAGAACAACATTGTCTACCTTCACAGGAAACTTCTGCCCCAACCAAATCACTCATATTCTCTGTCTCTCTCAATATATATATATGTGGTGGTGGAGAAGTAGGTTTCTGTATGGCATATTTGCCGCGGACTGACTCTCGGGGAGATCAGGACCGAGGGAGAACAAGGGCGAAGGTTCAAGGAGGACTCGGGATTCGGCGAGGAAATGACAGACAGACACACTCTAAGTTGAATATGCTGCTGCAATTTACTGAAGGTTTCATGAAGGTTTTATACAGATTGAACAAGGAAACTTGGCATATTAACAAGTGATCTCAGACTATTATTCTAAAACAATCTTAACTACTTTCCATTGTAACTATACATTCAGAGCTAACAAGGAGGAAATACCCATTTCTCAAGCACATCTCGCACCATTGACCACAATAAGTGTTCTCAGACATTCAGAGCTATCAAGGGTTAGGAGGTAGGAAATATACTGCTAGTTCTAAGAATTACGTCTCACACCATGGTTCGCGGCGCACGCCACTGCTCACAGCGTTCCTAGGAACTTGACACAGCTGTATGCAATTCCATTTCTTAACTTTTTAGTTACTGAGTAAGAAATATTTCTTTACTAAGTAGTTTGTTTTTCTTCTTAGTTAGGGGCTTAATGATTCTTCCCCACTGAATAATTTGTTTATTAATTCCTCAAGAGGGCTGGAAATATTTCCAGCCATGATTCCACCAGTACTGTAAAGCAGGCCTGATTTCTTTTAAATACTGTTGTTTCTCCTCTCTGTTGTATAAACACCAACTATATCTGTTCCCTCTTAGCCTCTCTATTTTAACCTTCAAAGGACTAGTATCATTTTCATAAATGAATAACTGATTCTATTCTACTGTATCCAGGAATTGTCCTAAAGATAGATTTTTATCCCTACTTATATTGTGTACTTCTTCAATGGCCCGAATCAACGGTGGAGCTGCCCCAATAGTCAGATTGTTCTCAGTGTTCCCGTCAGTCACAGAAATAGGCTTATGATTAGTTTGTGGGGTTTCTTGTGAAAGGGCTATAAGGAAGAAAAACAAGAATATAAGACAAACACATGTCCAAAGACGCAAGCAACTGGGCCTTCAAGGCTTATCTACGACAGGCGGAACCATCACAGTTACCGACTGTCAAGGGGTCACCGGGGGCATCCCTCCGTGGAGTACTGGCCCTCTGTCCTCGGCACCCATCCTATGAAACATCATTTCTTCTGTTACACAGGCGAGTTTGCCGTGGCTATGGCAGTTCCCCCTTTTTTGTTTTTAAAATGCAGCTCGAAGGCTTCTTGCTTCACAGTGTTGATAGCACTGAAAAGACATTTAAAAATGATAGGAAAGAGAAACACAGCCAATAGCAAAAGAAAAATAATTACCCCAATAAAGATAAAGTATTGAATCCAATTTAAAGGGTTCAAGTGTCTTATTTGTGTCTTAAGATCCTTAGCTAAAGATTCCAATCCTCCCATCTGCAAATGAGACTGACTCATAGCTGTTATATCTTTTTGTAAAGATTTTAAATCATGGGTAATATCATTATCTTTCCATACTCCCTGAAGATGAGCCTTAACTTTTTCCCAGGATTCCGAGGCATTATATGGTAGAGGAGTAACACAGATAGATTGAAAATTAACATGGCATTTGGTGGACAGCGTGGTCTTCAAGTTAGCCAAATTTTGTCTTAAAGCTAAAACTACTTCTTCAAGAATATTAATTTTTGTTTCTAATTTAGTATCAATAGCAGCTTGTTCCAATAAAGCAGAAGTAATATTTTTACTTAAAGAATTCACATAATGAGCTGTGTGAATTTTCTGTACTAGAGCAGTGGTTGCAACAGCGAAAGTTGTTAATATTGAAATGAGTGTTGCGATACCTAAGATAAGGGCAGCAACAAATCTCTTTGGTCGCAACAATTCATTTACTGATTTTAAAACTTGCAAAGCAGAATTATCATACCAAGGATCTGTCCCTAAATCTACTGGCAGCATAACATATGGTGGCCGCCGTACTATTAATATAGTACCTAAATCTTTTGATTCTCCTGAAGAAATACAATTAGTCAGTTTACAAAAATGACAATGCACATGATAAGATTTTCCTACTTTGGTAATATTAACAAGACTTGATTGAGCTAATAGTAAAGCATTAGGATACGCAGCACAGGCTTTAATAGCTATAGGTTTAGGTTTAGTCATATTAGGCTTTCTTTCCAATATCATACCAGAAGCAGCTACTAACCTAAACAGGTCTGAATGAATTCGAGAAACATTGCTTTGCATTGCAACCCAGATTGGACTAACAAAGCCACTTGAATACCAACGTCTTATTTTTTCCCAAACATGTTTTGTAGTTGGAAATTATTAAACTTTGTTTTGTTAGCCTTAATGTATTTCTCATATTTTCCTTTTCCTGAGGAAGCAGAAAAATCCCAAATTTCCATATCTGATCCTTTAGGGTTGAAATAAGTAGCTGCATTCGGAAAGCCACATGACAACCAGGCAGGATATTTTGTTAAAGAAGAATCCCAAAATTGATCCTTATCTCTATATTTCAATAAACAAGAAGTAATTGGCATTTTGTATACATGAAGATAAGATTCATTAAAAGTAGTGAAACCTAATGTTTGCATTTGTAACTCTCACATCCATCGCTTACCGGCGTTTTTTCTGTCAGGGGCGTCTGTCAGAAAAGTTCTATAGCTGGTGCGGAGACAGCCCTGAGGTACCTTCCCCTGAAGAACCAGGCAGATCGGTAAAGAATCAGCCCGTCCTTTGTAATTTATAAACGAGGAGGTACTTAGTCTGGCCTCTGAATCTTGGGCTCCGCCTACATGCAGTGAGTCATTAGTCAGAATTTTAATATAATTATCATCTAGCCATCCCACGGGTTGCAATAGAGGAGGGTTAGGAACATATGCCCAGTAAGGAGTTCCCCGCACTTTAGGAGTTACAGCCAGTAATGACAGAAAAGCCATAAAATACATGGAAGCAGTCAGGGGCTTCCCCTGAGCGCGCAATAAATCTTTAGCTGTTCGCGTGAAGAGTCTCAGCTTTGTCCATGTCAGATCGATTTTCTTTGGCGCTTTTAGTTTCAGTTTTTCCATCTGCCTCAGCAGCTGCTCGCTTCGCCGCTTCATCCTTCTTCCGAGTCTGCGTGTAGTCTGGGCGGATGAGTCTGTCTGGGATCCACACGGGAGTGTTTGTATCCTGTGGAAAGACACAAGCATATCCTCGACCCGAGGTTATTAACACATCCGGTCCTTTCCAGGACCCGGTTAAGAGATCTTTTCAGAACACTTTTGGCAACGAGGCAGAAGATTGATGAGACCAATGCGAGAGCGCTGGAGTTTTCTTTTGCTCATTTGTGTTTAAATGATTTATTACAAAAAGACTATGAGATAAAATATGATGAGGAGAAAAATATTTATTAGCATTTTGCAGCCTTTCAATCTGTAACTTTAAGATTTGATGAGCTCTTTCAATAATAGCTTGGCCTTGTGGATTGTAAGAAATACCTGTTGTATGCATAATTTTCCATTGAGTGCAGATATGCTTAAAACTTTTAGAGGTGTATGCAGGACCATTATCTGTTTTTATCTGTGAGGGACAACCCATAACTTGAAAACAATAAATAAGGTGTTGTATTACATCTTTTAGTGCCTCTCCAGATCTAGCAGTAGCACATATAAAATGAGAAAAGGTATCAATTGTAACATGGACATAGCTTAATTTCCCAAATGAAGGCACATGTGTCACGTCTATCTGTTAAAGTGTGTTAGGTTTTAAACCTCGGGGGTTAACTCCCATTTTTTGCACATGATGAGTTGGTGGACAAGCCCCACACTGCTTCACTATTTGTCTTGCTTGTTCTCTAGTGATATTAAACATTCTTTTTAATGCTAGGGCATTTTGATGATGAATTTGATGACTCTCCTGAGCTTCTGCAACAGTCCCTACAACAGTTCTTGTTAGCATATCAGCCATGGCATTTCCCTGGGCCAAAGGGCCAGGCAAATTGGAATGCCCTCGTATATGCCCAATATAGAATTTTTCTTTCCTGTTATGAATTAATTTCTGTAATTCTTGTAATAAAGGTAAAATTGTAGAAGTCCCAACTAAAAGGGCAGTCTCTAAGGCTGGAAACAAATTCACCACATACTTAGAATCTGAATATAAGTTAAAAGGTTGAGGGAAATTTGCAAAAGCTAAGATGACTGCTTTAATTTCAGCTCGCTGAGCTGAGGTCTGGTTTACGTCCTCTGTAAGTGGCTGTATACCTGGTGTATAAACCACAGCCCTTCCTGAGGAAGAACCATCTGTAAAAATAACTAATGCCTGTTGAAGCGGTTCCTGTGAACAAAGTCTGGGGAAAACTAATTCCACTGTTTTAGTGAATTCAATAATAGGATGTTTTGGATAATGATATAAAATCTGGCCCACATATCCTTGTAAAGCAATAATCCAATCTTCATTATTCTGTATCAACCATTCGACTTGCTGTTTATTATATGGTGTCACAAGTATGTGAGGCTCTTTGCCAAACAATTCTTTTGATCTTTGTCTGTCTTTCATGATTAACAAAGAGCACATATAAGGATAGTCTGCTAAAATCTTTACCTGTATATGAGGAAGATGTAACCATTCTAACACTCCTTGTTGCCATAGGCAAGCTGTAGGAGTATGTCCCGTAGCAAACATTAGCAATGACCATTCATTTTGATAATTTATTTGTTTAACTCTTGCTTCTGTTAAAGCCTGTTCAACTAAGGCTAAAGCCTTCAAGGCTTCAGAGGTCAGTATTCTGGGAGACCTCGGATGTGAGTCTCCATGCAAGATAGAGAAAAGAGGACTCAAAGCCCCAGTGGGTATTTTCAAGTGTGGACGAATCCAGTTGATGTCTCCTAATAATTTTTGGAAATCATTTAAAGTTTTTAACTTATCTTTTCTGATAGTGACTTTTTGTGTTTGAATATAATCATTATGAATCCATTGTCCTAAATAACTTAAAGGCTTATTTTTCTGAATTTTTTCAGGAGCAATAATCAAACCATATGCTGTTAATTGTTCTATAGTATCTTTAAGAATGTTTTCTAACTTTTCTTTATCAAGATGTGCCAATAGAATATCACCCATATAGTGAATTATATATGTGTCTGCATATGTTTTTCTTATCTTGAATAATGCTTGGTCCACAAATTTTTGACATAACGTTGGACTGTTTTTCATACCCTGTGGCAATGTTCTCCATTGATATCTCTTATAAGGTCGTTGAAAATTTGAAGCTGGTACACTAAAAGCAAAACATGGATTGTCCTCAGGATTTAATTTTATTGTAAAGAAACAGTCCTGTAAGTCTATTATGATAATTTGTTAACCTTTTGGAATTGCTACAGGAGAGGGAAGCCCAGGTTGAAGGGCCCCCATATCTTCCATGACTGCATTGACAGCTCTTAAATCTTGTAATAATCTCCATTTACCTGATTTTTTTTTTATCACAAATACCCTGGAGTATTCCACGGACTATTAGATTCCTCTAAATGTCCTTTTTCTAATTGTTCTTGTACAAGTTGTTCTAGAGCCTGTAATTTTTCCTGTGTTAGGGGCCACTGACTTACCCATACAGGCTCTGTTGTTAACCATTTTATTTTATCTGCATATAAATTTTTTGCAGTGGCCCCTATATAAAATGCTGTTCATTAAGTTGATCAGCTGTTACCAGTCTTAAATTCATACTTTCTAGCATGTCTCTTCCCCAAAGTGAAAAGGGCAGGGAAGGTAAAACATAAGGCTGTATATAACCTGATTTTTCTTCATCTTCCCATGTCAATAGAGTTGTACTCTGCATAACACCAGAGGCAGAGCCTAGTCCTAACAAAGATGACCCTGTCTTATGTACAGGCCAATTCGAGGGCCACTCAGAGGCTGAAATACATGTCTTATTTGCCCCTGTATCTAAAAGTCCTTTAAATTTTCTTTCATTTATTTTAATAACCTTAAAAGGCCTTTCATTTAATTCCTGCACTCAGGCTACTATATCTGTAGAACCAAACTGACCCATATCCCTTTTCTTCTTCAGGATAGGATTAGGTAAGTTAACGTAGGGTAGCAGCAATAACTGTGCTATTCTTTGTCCTTTATGTATTTGTATTGTTTTTGATAATGGTCTAATCATGATTTTTATATCGTTCTGCGAATCAGCGTCTATAACACCTGGCAGAACTTCAAAGTTCTTTTGATAATTAGAACTCCTTCCAATAATCAGTCCAACTGTTTGAGGCAATAATTGTCCTGAAACAGCTGTAGGGACTAAAGTTATTCCATCCCATTTAGAGAGAATCATATCTTTACTGCTGGCAAGGTCAAGCCCTGCACTCCCTGGTGTGGCTCGAGGAAGTTGATGAATAGTAAACTCTGGAGCAAGAGGATTTAATTTTAATTCCTTCTGCTCTTGAGAAGGAGCCCCCTTTTGTTCTGGGCTAGGAGTTCGCCCCTTCTCTAGTTTTTTGGTTCCTTTTCCTCCTCTTCTCCCCCTGTAAGGGGGGTTCCATCTTTGTGGAACTTAGATTTGTATTTATTTTTCCAATGTCTCCCCTTTTTACATCGGGGACACAATCCTGGAGGTGGCCCTCTCTTATTGGGCCCTGTAGATTGTTGTTTACAATCCTTTTGTGTATGACCTGGCTTATTGCATTTGAAACATACTGGATTTTGTGTAGAGGCTTGTTTCTCTCCTCCATATGTTTTCTTTACAAAGGCGCTGAATCTTTGACCTTTCATGGCTGCAGCGTAAGCCATTCCCTGGATTACTGCTGGTGAGGCGTCCATGCATGCTTTGATATAATCTTGTGTGGTTCCTGTTTTCCTAATTGGTCTAATTAGGTCTTGGCACAACGCATTGGCATTTTCCCAAGCCAATTGTTTTAAAAGCATAGATGTCCCCTCTGAAGGGGGAAGCATACGATGGATAGCTTCCTCTAATCGGGCAATGAAATCCTGATAACTTTCTTCATTGCCCTGTAACATGAATTCTTCCAGAACCTTAGTTGACACATTGAACCCGTTTTTAGCCAACATGCGTTGTACCATGACCCCTAACATTTTCTCATTTTTACTCAATGAATGCCCCATGGTTCCTCTTATGATTACTCACTCTTAACCAGTGATCCTTTACTGGCGGGACTGCAGTTCCCTGGTGAGAGCCGATCCTAAATCCTGAGAAAGAAAAAAGGAAAGAAGAAAGATTACCTGTCCTTCAGGTCCCTGTTCGGGCGCCACCTGCCGCGGACTGACTCTCGGGGAGATCAGGACCGAGGGAGAACAAGGGCGAAGGTTCAAGGAGGACTCGGGATTCGGCGAGGAAATGACAGACAGACACACTCTAAGTTGAATATGCTGCTGCAATTTACTGAAGGTTTCATGAAGGTTTTATACAGATTGAACAAGGAAACTTGGCATATTAACAAGTGATCTCAGACTATTATTCTAAAACAATCTTAACTACTTTCCATTGTAACTATACATTCAGAGCTAACAAGGAGGAAATACCCATTTCTCAAGCACATCTCGCACCATTGACCACAATAAGTGTTCTCAGACATTCAGAGCTATCAAGGGTTAGGAGGTAGGAAATATACTGCTAGTTCTAAGAATTACGTCTCACACCATGGTTCGCGGCGCACGCCACTGCTCACAGCGTTCCTAGGAACTTGACACAGCTGTATGCAATTCCATTTCTTAACTTTTTAGTTACTGAGTAAGAAATATTTCTTTACTAAGTAGTTTGTTTTTCTTCTTAGTTAGGGGCTTAATGATTCTTCCCCACTGAATAATTTGTTTATTAATTCCTCAAGAGGGCTGGAAATATTTCCAGCCATGATTCCACCAGTACTGTAAAGCAGGCCTGATTTCTTTTAAATACTGTTGTTTCTCCTCTCTGTTGTATAAACACCAACTATATCTGTTCCCTCTTAGCCTCTCTATTTTAACCTTCAAAGGACTAGTATCATTTTCATAAATGAATAACTGATTCTATTCTACTGTATCCAGGAATTGTCCTAAAGATAGATTTTTATCCCTACTTATATTGTGTACTTCTTCAATGGCCCGAATCAACGGTGGAGCTGCCCCAATAGTCAGATTGTTCTCAGTGTTCCCGTCAGTCACAGAAATAGGCTTATGATTAGTTTGTGGGGTTTCTTGTGAAAGGGCTATAAGGAAGAAAAACAAGAATATAAGACAAACACATGTTCAAAGACGCAAGCAACTGGGCCTTCAAGGCTTATCTACGACAGGCGGAACCATCACAGTTACCGACTGTCAAGGGGTCACCGGGGGCATCCCTCCGTGGAGTACTGGCCCTCTGTCCTCGGCACCCATCCTATGAAACATCATTTCTTCTGTTACACAGGCGAGTTTGCCGTGGCTATGGCACATATTCAAAAACTTTTTAAATTTGTTGAGAGAGACAGAGAGAAACTTGAAGAGGGAGAGAGACAGGGAGAATGGGTGTGTCAGGGCCTTCAGCCACTGTGAACAAACTCCAGACACATGCAACTCCTTGTGTTCATGTGCAACATTGCACACTTGAGTCACTGGGTCTGGCTATGTGGCACATGGATATTCAAACATGAGTTCTTTGGCTTCACAGGCAACTGCTTTTACCACTAAGCCATATCTCCAGCCCTCAAAACATCTTAATTTTTTTTATTAAACCTCTGCCACCCCTCCTCTCTTCCATCCTATTCCCTGACTTTCATTTCATATTTTAATTGAGCTCTTTAATATACAAGCATATTTCAAAGTAGTCATTTCCCATTGGATTGTTTAATTATGCTCCCTCCTCAATCCCATTTCTCTGAGGACCCTCCTCAGTGAGGTTATCAGACATCATTGTGGGGTCATCAATGCACCATTCAGTCTCTGTAGAGAGGGGGCACAATACCTCAAAATACACTTTCCCACCTGGTGTCTCTTATATTCCTTCTGTCCTCTCTCCTGCAATGTTACCTGAGCCTTGGAGGGCTTGATTCAAGTCTCCTTTACTGTTAAACTCTCAGCAGCCCCTAATTTTCTGTTTTGATTAGTTTTGAGAATCCTCACCATCTACTCCCATGTCTCTGGGAGATTTTTGGG